>JAVKPL010013146.1:0-68880 GCA_032173675.1 Gastrolobium villosum | reverse complement strand
CCTGATGAAGAAGCTGGGAATTGATGAAGTCAAGCCAACAAGAATGAATGTTCAACTGGCCGACCGCTCAACAAAGCAAGCACATGGTATTGTTGAAGATGTGCTCGTCAAGGTAGACAAATTTCTAATTCCTGTTGATTTTGTTATTCTTGACATTGATGAAGATGCCAGTGTGCCTATGATCTTCGGGAGGCCATTCCTAGCGACCTCAGGAGCGCTAATCGATGTACCAAAGGGTGAGTTGATAATGCGCGTGGATGGAGAGCAAGCAACATTCAAGGTACTTACAAATGAATCTCCATTGCCTGTCTCTCAACCTCAAAATCAAGTCAATTACATTGCAGCGAAAAAGGTTGAGGAAAGGAGTAAAAAGGAAGTCCATCAGCGGCGTAAAGAAAGCAAACCAAAGGTTAAGGTGGAAAAGTACAAGAGTAAGGAGAAACTTGTGGAAATTAAGCTTAAAGTTTCTGAGAAACTTCTTCCTCACCCACATACATATGATCCTGGAAAGGCACATTGGATCAAGAAAAGTGGGTCATCATTGGTAGCGTGCTTCCAACCACCATGAGTGCAAAGAGTCCCCGTCAGGCTCGTGACGTTAAACAAGCGCTCATTGGGAGGCAACCCAATGTGAATTTATTTTAAAAAAAAAAAAAAAAAAAGAAGAAAAAAGAAAAAAAAAGAGAAGAAAAAAGGAATGGAGATGTCTGGAATCAAATCTGGGAATGGTGGGCTCATGTTTTTCATCCATCTTGTGATTTGATTATTGCTGGGGACAGCAATTTTCTAAATCTGGGAATTGGGCGCACCACATTAGGTACAGAGGAGCCAAACTGAAAAGACCTCTAACAGAAAAAATTTCTGAATCAAGGGAGATTTCTAAACCTATCTGTCTTAATTTCTTTTGTTATTTCTGTTTTGATATTCTCTGAGCAACATACCTGGATTTGTGTTATCTGTGTTAGCTACTCATGCAATAAAATGATTAAATCTTAGAGAGCATATAGGATACTGTGTGAGAAGTCATAATGAATAAATGTATGAGTAATGCATTGAAGAATAAGAGTTATTATTGCTCGTTTGATTGAATTCTTTGTTGAGAGTTACAGTTGATATGTGATGATAAAGGGAATTTAGATTCTAGTTTGATTGCACAGCCGTGAGGTTTGAGCCTATACAGTAAATTTTCTTTGTAGAGAGACCTCACTGTGATAATACTCTAGAACTTGATCTGTTTCTCTGTGATGCATGCATGATCTGAAATGATTAAGGCAATTCTTTCTTGTTAACTACTTGGCCAAATAACTGTCCAAAAAAAAAAAAAAAAAAAAAAATGTATTTCCATTTGCTAGCCCCTTTGAGCCTTAGCGTATTGTTTTTTTATTAAATTCAACCATAAGACACTTGACTTCTTTTTTTTTTTTTTTTGACATACCTTGAATGAGATTGAAGCACTGATTATAGAAAATTCAAGGAAAAAGTTCACAGAAATTAAAGTGATGGCAAAAACAAAAGCTGAGACCAAAGAGAAAAAGAACAAAATGAAAAGTTGCATAGCAACGGAAAAAGCATGAAAAGGTCAGGAAGAAAGAAGAAAAAGAAAAGTATGAATAGAAAGGGAAAAACTAAGTGAAATTGTGTCTGAGCATGAACAACTAGTAGTGTTTCAATCTCATATACAGTCAAAATTAGCCACTTTCCCAAATATTCATACCTTAGCCTAAGCCAAGTTACAACCTTGCAAAGACCTTTGGATCTAATTGTGCATGTGTTACATATTCCTCATTCTTAGGAACTTGAGAATAGGATCAAGCCTATGGTAGTCTTATTGCACTGATGGATTGAGAGTTTAAACCCAATATACAAGAGTGAAAAGTGCAGTGATTATCTTCGTAAGGAGTGATCAAGCTAGATTCTAATCCCTTATGCAGAAATTGATTACTGAAATTCTCAACTTTGAATTCATTCATGCATAGCATTATGACTTTGAATCTCTTCAATGTAGGAAAATGCATTAGTGACATACATTCTTCTCACAGGTCTTATCATTGCTGCCTAATGTTTGATCTTATTTATTGCTGGGGACAGCAATATCTAAATCTGGGAATTGTTTGATATGCCTTCATCATATAGATATTTCAGAGTAAAAAGAATAAGGATTTGACAGTAATTCAGTAATAAAGGTTATTATTTTTAATGAATTATTAACAATCCATGTTCAGACACACTTTCACTGATTTTTCTATATTTTTATAGGTTAAGAGGTGAAGAAATTCAAAATTTGAAAAACAAAGAAGGGAAGACCGCGCGAGAGATCGAATAAGGCGCCAGAGGATCACACCACTATTGAATTCAAAATTTGAATTCAAAATTTGAATTCAAATCTGATTTAATTTAATATTTCCGTTATACGTTTTTGTAATAAAGTGTAATTTAATTCTTCCGTTATGTAATAAGTGTGATTTAATCCTAACGTTATCAGAGGGATATTTTCGTAATCTGCACGGAAACCCTAATTGGCTGCTATTTGAAGGGGTCCCCTCCACACATTCAGCGGATGCTACACTCCACTCCTCACAATTCAGATTTCTTCAGAGGAGAATTCAGAGTTCTTCGAGTTCTTCAAAGTTCTTCGTGTTCTTCTAGTTCTTCTTCTTTTTCTTTTCAATTTATGTTTTATTTTTCAAGATCAGTCATGGTTGGCTAGATCTATTTTTATTGTGGTAAGGGTCACAACCCTTGATGTGAACCCCTTGTAATTTGGATCAGGTTTATGTTTATTTATCTAATTGCATTTAGTTTCCTTTGCTCTTCATCTATAATTCTTTTAGATCTGATCATTCTAATGGGATTGCGAGGGTTAGGGTTCGCAATAGGGATATTGGGATCCTAATTCCTGACAAGAAGGAAAGTAACTGTTCATGTATGCACTAGGGATAGGCTACATGAACCGCAAACGTGAAAGATTCATCGAGTTATACGTTTAACCTAAAAAGGAATTACTAAGGGATTAGGGTTCTAATAGGGTTAATAAGGTTAAGATCACTAAGGGATTAGGGCTTAACCAATCAAATAAAAGATGGTGAATCGTTTGATCAATGGGTAAATCGAATGTAAACCTTGATTCAGATTACAAGGTGGGGATCAGAAAGGTGTTTGTCCTCTTACTGCAATATTTTCTCAATTATTTTTTACATCTTTTATAATTCAATCTTTCTTCATCTCTTTCTTCAGAAAACCCTAAAAATACGCAATTTACTTTTTAATTTACTTTTTGTTTTTAAACCAACAACTATTGCTACCCTCTTTTGATCCATTCAACTTAAGGGGACTGGTTATTATAGTACTTGGTCTACAATCCCTGTGGAGACGATACTTACTTATCACTTTTATTACTTGGAACGATCGGTATACTTGCCGAGTTCGCAACAGATGCAAATGGATCTTTAAAGTTAAAGAAAACCCATATGGGAGCATAAATAAATACAAGGCTAGATTAGTGGCCAAAGGATTTCATCAAAGGGAAGGCTTTGATTATAATGAGACCTTCTCTCCTGTTGTGAAACCAATCACAGATCGTATTATTCTCACACTTGCTCCCTTTTTTGGCTGGTCTTTGAGGCAGCTAGATATTAATAATGCCTTTCTTAATGGGGACTTGGAGGAAGAGGTGTATATGCAGTAGCCCCTGGGCTTTGAAGCTCAAGACAAAACACTGGTTTGTCGACTCACTAAGTCACTATATGGGCTCAAACAAGCCCCTCGAGCTTGGTTTGATAAGCTCAAGTTGTCACTGGTTTCTCTTGGATTTCAATCCAGCCAATATGATCCCTCCTTATTTGTTTTAAAGACCACCTCAAGACTGATATTTCTCTTGGTTTATGTAGATGGCATCATTATCACTGGTAATGATCCTCAATTTGTTCAGTCTCTCATTACTCAGCTGCATTCTAATTTTGCTCTCAGGGATTTGGGCACTCTTGATTATTTTTTGGGAATTGAAGTTAAACAACAGTCTCCCACTGCTCTCTTCCTCACACAATCCAAGTATATTCGTGATTTACTAACCAGGGAAACAATGCATGATGCTAAGGCTATCTCTTCTTCTCCCATGACCTCAAGCTGCAAACTTACAAGGATTGGGTCCAATTATTTTGCTGATCCACACTTGTATCGCTCTATAGTGGGAGCTCCTCAATATGCCATTATCACTCGCCCTGAAATTAGTTTTGCAGTAAAAAAAGTCTGCCAGTTCATGAGTCAGCCTTTGGAAGATCACTGGCAAGCTGTGAAACGTATCTTAAGATATCTCAAAGGGACCTGCACATATGGACTACTTATTCAGGCTGCAAATCCTCAGGCTTCATTCTCTTTGATAGCCTATTTTGATTCTGACTGGGCCAGTGATCCAGATGATAGAAGATCAACTTCTGGAGCTTGTTTATTCTTGGGTCCAAATCTGATTTCTTGGTGGTCAAAGAAACAGACCCTGGTTGCCAGATCTACAGCTGAGGCAGAATATCGAAGTTTGGCTCTTGCTTGTTCAGAAGTCCTTTGGATCAAGTCACTATTTAGAGAATTGCAGCTTCCTCTATCCACACCTCAAATTTTTGTGATAATTTGAGTGCTATAGCTTTATCTCATAATCCGGTGTTACATGCTAGGACAAAGCATCTTGAGCTAGATATTCACTTTATGAGGGAAAAAGTTCTGGCTAAGGAGTTGATTGTGACTCATATCCCTACTGCTGCTCAAATTGCTGACACACTCACCAAGCCACTTTCTCCAATTCGATTTGCAGAGTTAAGACACAAACTCAGGGTATTGGATGCTGGCATCCCTCTCCAATCACCCTGAGTTTGAGGGGGAATATTAGATGAATCACCTTGTGTTAATTGTTACTGAGTTACCTTGTATATTTTACTCAGTTACTGTGGTACATTTTACTATGATACTTGTGTAACAGTAGATAACTTTTACTTTAGATTTGTAACCGCCTTCTGTTATCTTGTTTGGGTCCTTTGGGTATTAATTGATCCCACGAGGCCCATGCTTTGCTGAGCTGTCCTTTCTCTTTTATATATAGGACAAGTGTCCCATCAACATGTAACCTTTTTCTCACTTTAATACAATCATATCTGAATCCTTTTCTCTCGTTTTCTTCTCTCGTTCTCTGTTTCTCTCTCTCACACTCTGAGATCTACTCAAGCTTCTATGGCTTTTACACAGAATCTCAATATAGTAAACTTAAATAAATTTTTCTGGTAATATTTTAGCCTACCAAATAATTTTTTTAAAACTTTCCCACTAAACTTGCTTTCCCATCGTTTCCCCATTCATTATATTTATCTGGTTAAAAAATTTTACTCCTCTACCAAACGTCCCTTAATTGAATAGGTTTTTTTTTTTATCTTTTTATTTTAAAAATTAAAAAATTATTTTTAAAAACGGTATTCATACATATCCTTAATATCTCAATCAAGTTCTTTCTTAACCAATTTAACAACCAAAACTTATCATATTTGCTAAGATGGTAGTTCCGGGAGAAAATGTATTATAAAGAGTTGAACTATTTCTTAGGATCTTAGTTGAGATCAAAATGTATTTAAAAATTGTTGAGCAAATGGCCTAATTAGCTTGCTTTTTAGGAAGAAACATACCTTAAAGAGGGGGTGAATAGAGTTATGAAACTTTTACACACAACAACTTGCGTCACCTTTGTTATCTTGTCATTGCCGGCTTCTCTATATGTAAAGAACTATTTCAAATCAAAATTTTAAGGTGTTAGGTGATGATCTTTTTAATAATTTATAACACACCCTCTCACGCAAGAGCCTTTTAGGCTTGAAGCATGGATATTGCACATTCCCATTTTTTTTTATTTTTTATTTTTACCTTGTGCTTATTTAATTTCACTTAAAAGGGAGCGATAAAGATCGAACTTGTGACTTTATGGTGAGTGGTTACTGATACCATATAAAGAATCATTCCAACACAAAATCTTAAGGTGTTTGGATGATGTGATCTTTTTAATGATTTATATTATTCCCTAACAATGCATTACACGCTTGGCCTAGGAGTAAATTTTCATACTCCTATGCTAAAATTGAAAATAAGTGAACCCACGTGCAATAAAAATAAATATTTGGATAGAGTAAATATAATTAGGTAAATCATAATTACTTTTGAATTCAATTGGGCATCGCATTGAGACTACCACTAAAGTCCTGAAAATAAATTCTTAGTATGCAATAACAAAAGCCAGTAAATACCAATTGAACCAAGCTATCCTCAATGCCATTATGACGAGAAGAAATAAAAACAAAAAACAAAAGAGAGGAACATAACAATTGAACAAGAGAATTTAGCATGGACCGGACTACCATTTTTTAGGTGATCCTTAGTGTAAACGAGGAATAAAATTAGGAAAGAAAAAAAAAATAACAGGGGTAAAAAGGAAAAGAGAAAATTAATGTGAGAGGGAGCATCGAATCATTGGGTGGTCTTGGAACACAAAAAATATTTCCCAATTGAACATAGTTTATCAATAACCATAAACCCAATAGGGAAATTTTGGGAGCTAGGGAGGAAACAAGCTTCATAATCTATAATAATAACGTATTTCTTTCTATTTCATAGCCAAATTTTGCAATGAAAAAATCCACGTCTCAATCCAGTCAGAAGGAATATTGGATCCTATGTGACTGATAATCTCACATGGTGTCATTATTGTTCAAAGAACATTTGACATTATTAAGTTATTTTATTTTATGATGTCTAGTCAGAGGCAATTAGATATTATACAACAGTATATACAAGCTGAAATTTTGTAACCAAGCTAAAGCATTTTCTCATCACATGTCTGGCAATCATAGTCATGTTTGTTAGATCCTTCCAGCCACTCCTCCAGCTTAGCTTCTTTACTAGCTTTGAAGTCATCATATTTTTCTGATACTGAAAATAACTTATTATCAAGATCATTAGTATTACTCTGTTCAGGTTGAGATTCATCTTCCATTCCCTGTGAAGATGTAGTAGTGACTGACAATGGCACATTAGGGTACAACTGTGGCTTCTCAGTCTTGGAATCTATTGATCCCGTAGAATCAAGTTGTGGACACTTGAGACTGCTATCTTTCTGCTTTGAAAACTTAAAAACACTTGAAAAATAGTTACCTCTTTTTTCGCTACCCTCCTGGGCATAAACTGCAGAATTACCCCAAAAACTAGTTCTCCCTGTCTGAAAATTTGATGTCGACGACACACGTTTTAGCCCACTTTTTGGTTGCTCTGTTGTCATAGTTATCAGAGATTTTTTAATGTCTCCAATCATCTCATCAGCTATGGGGAATCCACACTCTTTCATTGATTTTACCATTGAGACAGAGTCCTCCAAATCTTCTGCATGCAAGGTTGTTTCATGAGACTTTTCAATAACATTGTTCTTAAGTTTGATGACATTGGGCACTGCATTTTGAGTATGCTGTTGGATAAAGTAAAGACCAACAGATGGTTCATTAGCTGTGAATTTAATCATCTCTGCCAAGGAATCACTTATCTCCACAAAACCATCAGCAGTGGAGAATCCATGCATCTTCCCAAAGAAAAATTATTGTTCATCACTGACATTGTCCAGGAAAAAAACAAAATCAGAGAAATTATACCAAAGGAAATAACAACATAAACATCAATATCAACATCAACAACACCTTTATCCCGAACTAGTAAGGGTTGGTGACAGATGAATCCAAATGAAAAGTAAAAATAATTGAAACAAAACACTAGATGGAGTAAAATGCCCTCGAGTGCTGTAGCAGATTAACAGATGCAACAAAATGGTTCACTTTATACATGCCTTCATATCTCTACTTGTGTAATATCTTTTTTAAAGCATTTGATGGTCTTTGCACTTTGACAGTTCATCTATGGTGCGAAAGAAATTTAGAACTGAAAGGACTCCACATTTTGGTAAAATAATGCAATAATCGGATTTGAGAGAAACGTTATAAATTGCAACGGATGTTGCATTATTGTTATAGAAATTAGGATAATTAAGGGGAAATATTGCGGTTTAAAGTGGTTGCAAAGACCTCCAAAAGTGCAATATTGCGAGTGGAAACATGACTTGCAACAGTGATTTAAAACCCTGTCTAAGACAGTAAACTTCACCTAAATCAAAGACTTAAATCTCAATATGAAGTCCATAAGAAATCTAGCGCCACCCTAGTGCTTTGTTGTAGTAAAGTTTCAAACTGAATTTCCTTAAACTTAAATCCACCAATTGAAACATACCTAGAATTGTGGCGTCATTTATCAGTAAAAATGAAGAAAAGACCAAGGTTGTGCCCCGTAAAGGGATGAAACTGAAAAGAAATAGGAAGATGACATATACGTATAAGAGAAAGAAAATTAAATGATGAGCATAACAAAGAATCTTTTATTCCACAGCGAATAAAATTAACTTGTGTCTTCTAAAACGTCTTGAGTTTTTTGTCTGTAAAGACCAAACTATGCCAAACAAAGTATGTCTACAGAAAATGGGAAATGTTATATTTACAAACTTTTACAAACTCAACTATGTATTCCCGGGAATAGACTCGATTAGGAGTGTATTACTCGAAATACATAGTGTAGTTTGTAAACAAAAATTTTTGTAAATACAAACTATCCCGTAGAAAATATACTCTAATTTTTCTTGTTAAAAACCTTTCAATAACAAATTGGAAATCTCGCAAAGTTGGAGGCAATACCCAGTTTCCCAACACATCAAACACCAAACAGCTTACATCATGAGTTCCAATTCCAAGCAACTAGGAAATGAAAAAAAAATATCTATGAACCTCAAAACTATTATAGCATACCATACCTTACAAAATGTCTAGGATAAGAGCTTTATGAGGTCTTCTCAATTGTAACATTGAAAGAGCGTTAGGCTCCGAAGACGAAAATGACAAGAAGAAATCAAATCAATAACTTTAACCCCTATAATAACACAAACACAGTCATATCCCATATATGTAAGAGCAAATAAAAGCCCTTGAAAAAAATGCATGCTTTCTGCTCCAACCAAACACAACAATATAATATAACAAGCATGACTATAGAGGAAGAACGTAACATGAGATCAAAAGCTCATTGATTTCATTGCCCTATGTAGTTTTGCAAAAAGGGGTTTACCATTCCACCAACAAATTCAGTCTAATATCGACCAATAAATGTTGGGTTATAAAATATTGACCCATAAAATTAAAAGAAAGAGAGAATTTTGGAAATTTGATATTGAAATAACGATGAAGTAAAAGAAGAATGGAAACCTAACCGCATTAAACAGAGGATTGGATCAAGCAGCAGAGAAACGCATGTATTGTTTTTGGCCCCTCACCTTTCTCTTCTCCTCTTTCGGAGACTCGACCACATCACCCTCGGCGGTCTGAATGTATATTGCCTTGTTTTGAAATTGGGCCCCCTAGGTGTTCCGTTTCTTCGTTCGATTAGGATTTAAATACGGATTTAAATTTTCTATTTTTTGTTTTTAATGTTAAAAAGATTTTAAAAAAAGAGAAAATGTTGATCCAATGGTAATTAGATAGGTAGTAAATTGGTAGATTATATTTTTTGTTTTTTATATAGATTATAAAAGACTATTTAAAATTTAAAATTAGAGAGACTTTAGAGATTTTTTTTACAATCAAGACTTCGTAAGATTAGATTTTAAATGAATTTAATAGAATTTATAAGATTTGAAAGAACTATATAGATTTATAAGATTTTAAAAAAGGGGAAGGATATTGTGACAACCAAGTTATGTTACACTGATACGAGCCTGCAAGATAATGAGGCAGTAGACCAAGAGGGAGAGTACCAACTGGACCCACAGGTCACACCCAAGACCAGATGGGCCAAACGTCACAAGAGTCAGCCCAAATGGATGAGTGATTACCATTTGGGATAGCATGGGAGCTGTTGCATTTGATTAATTAGCTGCACGTGTAGGAAGTTGTTAGAAGAAATGGATGAGTCATCCGTATTGTTTCTTCTGTTTTACATTTCTGTTGCTGAAAGTGCGTGTAGCACTTTCTGTTATTCGCTTTTCCAATTCAGTTGTTTCTTGCATTTTCTTTACCTTACGGTTGTATAAAAGCCTACTGGCTTTTGATGGAAAGGTTATCAATCAACAAGTATTCTTTTCCTTTGTTAATCTTTTTTTCAAGGAGGTTTTTCCCACCCTCGAAGTGGGTCGTATTATTTGGTGCTTTCATTGAAAGATCATGGCCGGAACCGTTCCTTCCACCGAGAATTTGGAAATCACACTCTCTCGTTTGCTCGACGCCCACCTCGTCCTTCAAAACGATCTTCAGAACATGACGCATCGTATGGTGGTGTTGGAAAATCGACCCCCCTCCTCTGCATCAGGATCTTGGCGCTGCAGGTCCTGGCCTTCGCACGACAATGAAACTGGACGTACCGCGTTTTGACGGTTCCGATCCTTTGGGATGGTCTTTCAAGATCTCTCAATTTTTCGAGTTTCATCGCACACCTGAAGATCAGCGCTTGCGCATCGCCTCTTTTTATATGGAAGGGGAGGCTTTGGGGTGGTTCCAATGGATGCATTCGAACGGACAGCTGAATTCCTGGGCTCAATTCATCCAAGCCTTGGACCTGCGCTTTGCCCCGTCTCAGTACGAAGACCCTAGGGGGGCGCTGTTTAAGCTCTGTCAATCCACCACTGTTCGTGCCTATCAGACCCAGTTCGAATCCCTGGCTAACCGGATTGTGGGGCTTCCCCCCCCCTTTCCTGTTAAGTTGCTTCGTTTCCGGACTCCGAGCTGACATCTGACGCGAAGTGCAGGCTCTACAACCTACTTCCCTCACGCAAGCCATTGGGCTCGCTCGACTTCAAGAGGAGAAAGTCAACGACGACAAGAAAACTATTTCCTCTGGCAACTCTCCTGTTACTAATTTCCGATCTCCGCCTGCTCTTCCTTCTGGCTCATCCAGTGTCCCTACTCACCCTGGCTCTTCCAAGGGGGATTCCGCACCGCAAGGTCGGCCCATGATGAAACGACTGTCTCCGGAGGAAGCAGCTGTCCGTCGGGAAAAAGGCCTCTGTTACAACTGTGATGAGAAGTACCGCCCAGGTCACAAGTGCAAACGTCTCTTTATGATGCTTATTGCGGATCCAGAGTTTGAAGATGATTACTTATCTTCTGACCTCACTCCTCCTTTACAGCCGCCGGATCCCACACAAACAGCCGCTGATGAACAAACTACCCTAGTGGGCCAAATTAGCTTTAGTGCCCTCGTGGGCCAAACGGCCCCACGCACTTTGCGAGTAAAAGGCCGCATTGGGAAGCATGAGCTCTCAATTTTGGTTGATAGTGGGAGTACCCACAACTTCATTCAAGACCGGATCACTAAATTTTTGGGCTTACATACTCAGCCAACCCAAGGTTTTCCAGTGGTTGTGGGCAATGGTGAGGAATTAGAGTGTTCTTTGGTCTGCAAGGCTGTTCCTCTCCATTTTGGGCCTCATCAATTTGAAGTGGATCTCTTAGTATTGCCAATCAGTGGAACGGATCTGGTTCTTGGGGTCCAGTGGTTAAAAACTCTAGGGCCCATCCTCACTGACTTTGGAGAACTTACAATGAAATTTGTAAGAAATGGGGAAATAGTTCAGCTTACTGGGGCCAATTCTGTTGGGCCTCACGAAATATCCTTGGCCCAGTTGAGGAGATTGCATTCCACTCACTCTATTGTGGAATTATTCCAACTGGAAGTGCTTCCTCATTCCATCCCACCGCCTCCTGCCCAAACCGTACCTCCATGGCTTCCTTCCTTGTTGCACGAGTTTGAGCCTTTGTTTGCAAACCCAGGAGCGTTTCCTCCTCCACGTGACGTGGACCACCAGATCCCCCTCCTTGATGGTGCGGCCCCGGTCAATGTTCGACCGTACCGTTACCCCTTCTTTCAGAAACGCGAGATCGAGAAACAAGTTAGCGAAATGCTCACCGCCGGACTGATTCGTAGTAGCACGAGTTCCTTCTCTTCTCCCGTTCTTCTGGTTCGTAAGAAAGATGGATCCTGGCGCTTCTGTGTGGACTACCGCGCACTCAACGCTATCACAAGCAAGGATCGTTTCCCAATTCCAACGATCGACGAGCTCCTTGACGAATTGCACGGTGCCCAATGGTTCTCCAAACTCGACCTGCGTTCTGGTTATCACCAGATCCGCATGCATCCCTCCGATGTGGCCAAAACGGCTTTCCGGACTCACGACGGCCACTACGAATTTTTAGTCATGCCGTTTGGACTTTGCAACGCTCCGGCGACATTTCAAGCGACTATGAATCGGTTGTTTCAACCTCATCTTCGTCAATTTATTATTGTTTTTTTTTGACGACATTTTAGTTTACAGCAAAACTGAGGAGGAACATCTACACCATCTCCGTCAGACTTTTGCCTGCTTATTGCAGCATCAATTCATTCTAAAAGGTTCCAAGTGCTCTTTTGCCCAGGAGTCCATCGCTTATCTGGGCCATATCATCTCCAAGGGGGGTGTTGGCCCTGACCCAGAGAAGATCCGTGCCATGGTCGACTGGCCGTTGCCCACAACTCTTAAGCAACTCCGCGGCTTCCTGGGCTTGACAGGCTTTTACCGAAAATTCGTCCAAGGGTACGCTGCAATCACTGCCCCCCTGACGGATATGCTGAAACGCGATTCTTTCACGTGGTCTGATCAGGCTCGCACTGCCTTCGAGCAACTAAAGAGCGCGATGACTCAGGCTCCTGTTCTGCTCCTTCCCGACTTTGATTCCGAATTTGTGCTAGAAACTGATGCTTCTGGGGTGGGAATGGGAGCGGTACTGTTACAAAGGGGCCATCCGGTGTGCTTTTTCAGCAAGAAATTTTCCGGTCGCTTATTGCAAGCCTCCACTTATGTCCGGGAGTTACATGCCATCACGGAGGCTGTACGTAAATGGAGGCTGTACCTCCTGGGCCGCCGTTTCGTAATCCATACAGATCAGCGCAGTCTTCAGGAGCTCATGACACAGGTCATTCAAACTCCTGAGCAGCAATACTATTTGTTCAAACTTCTGGGTTATGATTATACTATCGCATACAAAACGGGAGCTTCCAACCAAGTGGCTGATGCCTTATCACGGGTTGCACACCCCAGTGCATCGTTACTGGTCCTCTCTGTCCCACAGTATGAATTCATTTCTAAACTCAAGGATACATACAACACTGATCCTGAGGTGCAAAAGCTGCTGCAAGACTTGGAGGAGAACCCGTCTTCGCACCCGAGTATCCGAGCTGTGCAAGGAGTACTTCTATTCAAAGATAAGATCTTGATTCCTACAGCTTCAGCCCTCAAACAAACTCTATTACTGGAGTTCCATGCTTCCCCATTGGCCGGTCATTTTGGCACTAGTAAGACATTTGGCAGGCTTCGTGAAAATTTCTACTGGAAAGGAATGAAACAAGATGTGGCTGTCTTTGTTCAACAATGTTTGATTTGTCAACAAATGAAATCGTCTCACCAAGCTCCTATCGGTCTTCTGCAACCGATAGAACCGCCAACACAAGTGTGGGAAGATATTTCGCTAGACTTCATAACTGGGCTTCCTTCTTTCCAAAATTACACCGTCATTCTTGTTGTTGTGGATCGCTTTTCCAAAGCTGCGCACTTTGGAAAGTTGCCTACCCATTTCACTGCTTCTAAGGTGGCTGATTTGTTTGCTCAAATGATTTGCAGCTTGCACGGTATGCCCAAAAGCATGATCTCCGACCGCGACCCCATCTTTCTCAGCCATTTTTGGCAAGAGCTCTTCAAACTCAGCGGTACTAAGCTTCGCATGTCTACCGCCTACCACCCTCAGAGTGATGGCCAGACTGAGGTGGTCAATAGAACCCTCCAACAATACCTTCGTTCCTTCGTGCACGAGCAACCACAACTATGGGGCAAGTTCCTTCATTGGGCGGAATGGTGTTATAATACATCCATCCATTCTTCCACAGGATTGACACCATTTCAAATTATTTTTGGGAAGGTTCCTCCGAGCATCCCTGCTTATGTTCTTGGCACTAGCTCCGTCGCTGCAGTTGATTTTGACCTCAGCACCAGGGAGTCTCTTTTGCTCCGTCTTCGCAAGCGTCTCTTAAAAACTCAAGAGCACATGAAGCGTTCAGCTGATCAACATCGCCGCCAACATGTCTTCCAGGAAGGGGATTGGGTGATGGTCCGACTACGACCATACCGTCAAACTTCAGTTACGGGTTCCTTGTCCAAGAAACTGGCCAAACGGTTCTACGGTCCATACAAAATTGTGCGATGTGTTAACCCAGTGGCCTTTGAATTACAACTTCCTACAGGCTCAAAAATACATCCGATTTTTCATTCTTCCTTGCTCAAACCTTTTTTTGCTGCTGATTCTCCTCAACCGGATCAGCCTCTGCCACTTCCTGCTGATGCCGTGGGTCACCAACCCCTGTTGCAGCCGTTGGCAATACTGAATTCTCAAGCAGGATCTGACCCTTCGCAAACTAAAGTCTTAGTCCAATGGCAAGGCTTATACCCAGAAGATGCCACTTGGGAGTTGCTTTCGGATATACAAGACTCTTATCCTTCCTTCCACATTGAGGGCAATGTATTTTCTGATGGGGAAGGGGATGATACGAGCCTGCAAGATAATGAGGCAGTAGACCAAGAGGGAGAGTACCAACTGGACCCACAGGTCACACCCAAGACCAGATGGGCCAAACGTCACAAGAGCCAGCTCAAATGGATGAGTGATTACCATTTGGGATAGCAGGGGAGCTGTTGCATTTGATTAATTAGCTGCACGTGTAGGAAGTTGTTAGAAGAAATGGATGAGTCATCCGTATTGTTTCTTCTGTTTTACATTTCTGTTGCTGAAAGTGCGTGTAGCACTTTCTGTTATTCGCTTTTCCAATTCAGTTGTTTCTTGCATTTTCTTTACCTTACGGTTGTATAAAAGCCTACTGGCTTTTGATGGAAAGGTTATCAATCAACAAGTATTCTTTTCCTTTGTTAATCTTTTTTTCAAGGAGGTTTTTCCCACCCTCGAAGTGGGTCGTATTATACACCCATGTAACACCCAATCAATCTCACCGTTAGATCAATTATGTTGATCCAACGGTTATATTGATTTCCATCTGGTGATGATTTCTCAAATTTAAAACTTTATATTTATTTTCACCTTTGTATGGTCATGATTTCACATATTTAATGCTTTCACTTTAAATATAGAGAATCATTACCGTACAAATATGGAAATAAATATAACCGTTGGATCAACATAATCGATCTAACGGTGAGATTGATTGGGTGTCACATGGGTGTAACATGACTTGGTTGTCACAATATCCTTTCCCTTTAAAAAATTATATGACTTTTTAACAAATATTCAAATTACAATAGTCAACAAAGAAAAAATAAAGACATACAATTATATTAATAAAAAAGTAAAACTTAATATTATTTTCTCAATCAGTAAAATTTATGATAAAATTTCGTTTGAAATTTTTTACAATTGATATTATAAACTTTAGGGTTTTTGTTCTACATGATGAGAATTTTCTAATCATATATCATATGCATGTTTTCATTGAGTATTCCAAGAAAATTAGAATCTTGATTTTTGGGTTTTATTACATTAAAGTTTAGAAATTTTCTCAAGTTATTTTCAAACAATATATTGAAACCTTAAATTGTTTTGAAGCTTTTGAAAAATAAGTTTTTAGTGATCTATTGGCACAAAAATTGTTTGAAATTGTTTCCTATAGTGAAGAAATTTATTTCATGGATGTATTGCTATGAAACATAGTGTTCATATCATAAAAGTTTCAATTTCTCTTTAAATCGACCTTGTTTCATTAATGTAAAATAATACTTGGTTTAGGGGTTTTCGTTCTCTTTTATTTCCCCACCGTTTTATGTTATTTTTAATACAAAAATCACATATTTTTTTGCCAAGAGAAATTGCGACCAATAACTTGAAATGTCATTTTTTAAATTTCCTATAACTCTAAAAAAATCACTCAAAAATATGTTTTTTTGAGATGAATTATATTACAATCTTGTTGGGTTGTTGTGTCTGGGTTGTTGTAACACCCCAAATATCTAACATTTTATAAAAATAATAAAGATAACAATTTCGATAATTTTATAAATAACTAAAAATTCAAAATAACCAAATTTGAGAAATGTTACCGTCGCACTTGTACCATAGACAAGCACAAGGGTAAAATTTATTACAAAAATTTAAAATAAAACTAAAGACTAAGTTCAATGAAAAAATGAAAATTTAAGCCCTATAGCTAGCTAGAAATATCTTAGTCGTTATCCTCACTACCCATTGCTAGCCCCATCCTTTAGAACCTGTTTCACTGAAAGTCTGCTCCCCCGCAGGATCATTGCAGTCAAACACAAACACAAAAGTCAGCAAAGCTGGTAATCTTAATAAAAAAACAAATATATAACTTAATATAAAAGATGAAATCAAATAACAGCTGACTCAAATAATAATTCAATGTTCATCATATATATATATATATATATATAATTAAATCTATTATTATAAATTATCTTTATTAAATTTTTCTTTAGTGGAAAGAGAACCATGGTAGACCCGGGAAATAACCCAGTCGCCAGTCTATCCCGTGACCCGGGAAATAACCCAGTTGCCAGCCATGTATGATCAAAATTGGCCATCATCTAAATATCAAATCCTAGTGTGCACACCTCTTCCTAAAGTCTGTACTAGTATCTCGGGAAACCCTGTTGCCAGATACCACTTTGGGAAGAACAGAAACATCATTGTCGCATCAAATAAATATCAAAGGCATAAGACCCTATTGTCAGATACTACTTTGGTATCATTATTATTTTATAAATTCTTAGAAATTTGGGGTGTTACGGTTGTTTTGTGATGAAAATCGTTCAAAAATTTGTTGTTTTTGAGCTTTGACGAAGCTCCTATGACGAAGCTTGGATATTCTCCAGCGTTATCCTGAGTTTGACGTCAGATAGTTGTTATGTTATATGTGTGATTTTGTGGATAAATTCTTAAAAGGTGGGGTGAATATAATATCCCTAACCCGTTTAATTAAAAAAGGCAGATGATTAAATATTTGATTATGCATAAATGAGTTAAATTAAGTAAAAGATCTAATTAAATAAATTAGGATTACTTTTGAGGTAAGAAGTACAGTCAGTGAGATTTTTGGGGTAAAAATATATGTAGGAAAAATTACCTAGAATGCAAAAATAAAGTTAGAAATATGACTGGAAAAATATTCTAGTTCATTGGGTAAAATTTGGTATTGAATGGAGGTGTATAGATAGATATGCATGCTGTTACCTAGTTAAAGTAACTTAACATATTTAACTTTAGAAACCGTGACCCTCCTTCATTTTCTTTTTTGGTTCCTGCGCGCAATCTGTCTTCTTTCTTCCATGGTTGTACGGGGTAAGGTTTTCTTTCTCTCTCCTCTCTTTCTCACTCATCTAGCCACCAAAACACAAAGTGCCATACACGAAAGTTTAAGTAGAAGTCATTGTGAATCCATTCCACCCATTTGTTGGGGCTGAAAATGCTTATGTGAGGAGCTCTCTCCTTCTCAAATTTCAATTACTATTCATCCTATAGAGAGAAGTCGATTTTTGGGTGGAACCAAGCTTGGGATAAGAGATTTTCATTCTAATGGTTTAAATTTTATGATTTAAGTTTTGAATATTATGAGCATATGTTATGGAAAATCTTGGAGTTAAAAATTTGAAATTGATGATGAGTCAGCAGGGTTTATGATGTTAGTGTTAAATAAGCATGAATATGTGTTGAAAGTTTGAAAAAGTCCCTTGCACCTCCTCCCACTAGGTTCGGCCATGATAGGTATATGAGGGTTCTTTGTGCAAAAATTAAATTACATGAATTGTGAAGAATTATATGTATGTGGAAGTGTGTATGAGTGGTTAAATTGAGTTAATAAAAAGAGGATTCCATTCGAAAAAAAGCTCCCTTTAATTTCGGCCTATAGGGTTGTTTGTGTTAGTATACGGGTGTCCTAGAGACAATCTTTTGATTAAATAAAGGACACTAGATGTAGAACTTTGTTTGTTGCAAATAAATGAAAGCACTATTTATTCAGTTTCATATTGTTTCTCGATATTATTGTTAATATTATATGAACGAACTGGATAAATCCCTTGGAATAGAACAGGTATCTCTTGAGTATCTGTGATGAGATCACGATCACGAGGATTCAAAAATATTGCATGTCTATTCCTAATTATATGTTCCTAGTCTAGAGACACTGAGTTTGGGGATCAGTGATCTCGGGTAAGACTAGTACGACTTATCTACTTGTATATGGATACAAGGTAAATACCTCATGAGCTGCAGATATGGAGATATCTTAGCTAAAGTCGTGGGTGGACCTATAAGAGTATAGCTCGCACTGAACAGACCCAAAAAGAGACTCTATGAGGAAATCTCACAGATAGTGTCATTAGAGTAATCTCTTTATGTCTGGGTATGTCTTTCCTTAGACCAGAAGTTATTACCTAGACTGTGTTCTTGAAGTCATGTTTTGATTGTATGTCTCGTCTGCCTGAAACATGGAGACTCATAGGTATACTGTTGGGCGTGTCCTTAAAGGGCACAGGGCTAGGGTAATAAGCTGAAGGAATTCGTCAAATCTCTGTGAGAGATTAGGTTATCTGTAAACCGGAGAAATCGGGATGACATTTACAGGGATTCGGGAATCTATGCATAGTAAAAGAGATCATGAGATGATCTGTCTTTAGAGTCAGTAAATTGAAGATTCCCTATTTCGAATAAAGCTTACCCTAAATCGCAGGGGTTGATACATTTCCTTACCCTAGGTTAATGGGAAGATAATCGAGACGAAGGGAAATACATACGGTAACCAAATATGTGCAATAGGATGATCAAGTCATTAATCTGACTAGTTCTGGGGCAACAAAACATTGCTAGTGCTCTGTGTTGTCATTAATTGAGTTGTGGGCTTGTTAGGGCCCAAGCCCAGTTATGTCAGAAGCTAAGTTGGACCTAATGGGTCACACACTAACACCTTGTAGTCATGATGGACTAGCTTTAAAGGTATTGGGCCTAATAATGGTTGTTAGCCCAAGAATCTGTTTGGAAGCCCACCTAAATGGGTTGGTGGTGCATGGAGCTTAGTAATGGGCTTGGATAGTCCAAGCCATTACTAATTAATTTAATTAGTTAAATTAATAATCAAATATTTGAATTTCGAATTTTGAATTTGAATTTTGAATTATGAAATTTGAATTTGGAATTGGAATTTTGAAATTCGAATTTTGAATTTGAAATTTGAATTTTGAAATTTGAATTTGGAATTTGAATTTTGAAATTCGAATTTTGAATTTGAAATTTGAAATTTTGAATTTTGAATTTTGAATTTTGAATGTTTGAACATTTGAATTCAAGTGTTTGAATTCGAATTTGAATTGGCTTTGAAAAGTTGTTTCATAACAAAAGGATAAGATAAGATCTTATTGGAACAAATTCCTTGTATCAAGAAGAATCTTTGGAGCATAATCTTGGGCTGTTTGGGGCGCATAATTATGTGATAAGAATGTCATCTTGTCACTTAAAACAAAGCTCCAATCAGATTTGGTGGTTGAGAGAATCAGTGGGTGAGTCGATTCAAATTTTGAATGCAATACTCAATATATTTGGACCCCTTTTTAGGGCTGAATTATGCGCATGAAAAGTATACTATATGATAGTTTTTGAATTTAAGTTTAAATTATTTTGAACTTAGTTTCATGAGGATAAGATTGGAGGTTGTTGGCAAGATTTGTTTTGCAACAACTCCACCTTATCCTCCCCTGATTCATGCGCAACTTTCAAGTTATTTGAAAGGTTAGTTTTCATTTTGAATGATTATTATTTCTCTCTTCCCTCCAAGGTGTGTGCATAACATAGTGAGTTCCTCTCCTTAGGGTTTTGAGAAAACCTAGCCTACTCTCCTTCATCTCATGCACCATTCTGTAGGGTAGTTCACTACACCTTTCCAAACAGAATACCTAGCCTCCACCTTCACCACTTGTGCGCATAGCAAGCCTCACTGTGGTGTCCATCTGGTGACTTTCAAGAAGGAGTTCTTGCATCATTGACAAACGGTGGTGTGGATCACCATTAGAGGGTTTGAACCCTTCAAGCCTGACATCTGATCTCCCTGACTGATCAGGCCAAAACAAGGTAACATCATGTTATCTTAAAGCATGAACCTACGTGTGCATGTATGTTTCCGCAGTAAAAATTTTGTTTTTACACCTTACATGCATTAGCCTTCAAAGACCAGTTTACTTTCAAGTGGTATCAGAGCCCGGTTGCTTTACCATCGGCGGGTGATGGTACCTTGTTTGTGAAAGAGGTTTTTCACGGTCAAAATCTGTAAAGGGTTAAAGTTTAAATTCTGCATATGGATTTTGAATCACAAATCCTTTAAGGTGTTAAAGTTTTGGTTTTTATGAACATGTAAATTTGATTCTATGTTCATAAAACATTATGCATCATGGTTTAGTTTCTTTTTCTTTATGAAAGTTTTAAAAGGAACACCCTTTTTGAAAGGGTAGATTCGGCCATGGAGGGTACTAAGAGTACCTTGAATGTTTCCTTATTTTTCTCCATGAATTGTGTCTGCATGAAATTTTGTGACAAAATTTATCATATAGTCACCTATATGATTCGGCCATGAAGGAGTTTGTGGCTACATGCATGGTTTAATTTTGTTTTCTTTAAGAAAGAATTAACAAAATTTGAATTAAAATTGCTTTTAAATTCGGCCAATTGAGAAATTTAAGATTATGAATCTTGATATTATTTTGATGTTTAAATGTTAAATGTCAAAATATATGTGAAAATATTATGTGATAATATAATGTTTGTGTTTGCAAGTTTTGAACTTTTCAGGTACAAATTGGAAGGGGATGGTCATGGTGCCCGGATTTAAATTTTGAATTTTAAATTAATGTGTAATCGCCTTTTAATTTACAAGTGTATTTGTAATTTAATTTTTGTAATTTTGTCCCTCCAAAGATGTTTTGGAGTTTCTTTAATTATGTGTAATTAGAGAAATAGGCTAATGGCGTATAGACGACAAGCGGCCGTTGCTTAAAGAAGCAAAATGGACAAAAGCGCGAGCACCATGACTATCTCAATATAAACTGTTTATATGCATGTATGATTAGAACGTCTAGTATGCATGAATTGGGCAAACCGCGTTTTGTATGGTTATTATGTTTGTCCAATAGCGACTAGTGTATACCGATAGATGTTTGACATAAGTTACGACTAGCATGATAACTTACAACATGCGTTTGATGAGACCTAATTAACCCTAAAATAAAAGGAACCCCTAAAAGGAATAAATAATTAAGCATATGATTACCTCCCACCACCAATGCTACTCAAACCTCTTCTACATAGTGGTGCTCCACAACTCAGTTGGGACCCATTGTTTCGTTGAGCTAGAGTAGTGTTTGAAGTGTAAGACACTTAGGGTGCTGGTTTAATGCTTAACTAAGACATAAGTTGCAGGCACAGCCGGGCTTATGTGCTTAGGGTAATGGTGCTAGGTTGGTTGCATGAGATGCACCACTAAGTGACAAAGAGTTGTCAACCTAATGTTAAGAGAGGGTATGAGATACTGTTGATAAAGATCAACCCATTATTTAAATTAATCTTGCGGTCTCAGATGGAGATTAAAATAAATAATCGCACTCTTAATCCCACTAAGGTAGAATCTAAAGTAGATTAACCCTAAGTCAAATAGGAAGGGTCATTGACTTAGATAAAATAGTGGGAGGGGCAAATTATTTAAAGTCTTTAATAATTTGCTTTTAACTACATAACCGTATATTAACTAAAACTATCTTTACATCTTTTTCAGCTTATAGTATGACTAATCCACTGTCATTGCGTTCAATACTCGATACGAATAAACTGACCGGTTCAAATTTTATGGACTGGTATCGGAACCTAAGAATTGTTCTAAGGACCGAAAAGATTGCCTACGTTTTAGATGCTGTAATACCCGTAGCTCCACGGGAAGGGGAAGAAGGGTTTGCGGAATTTGATTTCGTAACCCATCAACAGCACTTGGATGACAATGTGGTGGCAGTATGCATCATGTTGGCATCCATGTCGCCTGAACTACAAAAGCAACATGAGCATATGGATGCTCCCTCTATTATCATGCATCTCAAGGAGTTGTATGATATTAAAGGCAGGCATGAGAGGTATGAGGCCTTAAGAGAACTGTTCTCTTGTAGGATGACTGAGAGCATGTCTGTTGGCAGCCATGTTCTCAAGATGATCGGGATGATTGAGAAGCTAGGAAACCTAGGCTTCATCATGGATGCCGAGCTAAGTAATGACTTAGTCCTCACCTCACTTCCACCTTCCTTCAGTCAATTCATCATGAATTACAATATGCATGGGATGCAAGTGAGCTTGCCTGAGTTGTTAAGCATGTTAACAACAACTGAAGTGTCTATCAAGAAGGATAGGACACAGGCTCTTTTGATTGGTGGGCCTAGCAAGGCCAAGGGAAAAGGTAAGGAGCCTGCAAAAGGTGACCCCCTTAAGCCCAAAGGAAAATCCAAGAAGAAGAAGGGCAAGAAGAAGGGTAAGAAGGCACCTAAGGACAAGGGTGATGCTGAGTGCTTCCGTTGTGGCAAGAAAGGCCACTGGAAGAGGAATTGTCCAGACTACCTGAACAATGTGAAAGACAAGAAGCATGGTGATGCTTCTGCCTCAGGTATTTTCATGATTAAGATAAATTATTCTTATGCTAATCCAACCTCATGGGTATTGGATACCGGATGTGGTTCTCATATCTGCAATATGTTGCAGGTACTTAGGAGTCCAAGGAGATTGGATAGAAACGAGGTGGATCTTCGCGTTGGTAATGGAGCAAGGGTTGCTGCTCATTCAGTTGGAGATGCTGACCTTATTTTGCCTACGCGCCTTTTATTGCATTTGAATAATTGTCTTTATGTTCCGCATATTTCTAGAAACATTATTTCAATTTCTTGTTTAGAACAAGATGGTTATACTTTCAGTATTAGGGATGGTACTTTTTCTATCATTTTGAATGATATGGTTTATGGTACTGCTTCTTTAATAAATGGATTGTATGTGTTGGAAATGAGAAATGAAGTGCTCAATATAGATGTGAAATGACCTAGGATGGATAATCAATATTATCTTTGGCACTGTAGACTAGGTCACATATATGAATCAATATTTTCTAGTATTCATAGAGATGGGTAACTGGACTCCATGGATTTGGAATCCTATGGACAGTGTGAATCTTGTCTAGCTGGGAAAATGATTCGACAAAAGCCCAAAGGGCTTGAGAGTCATAGGGCTAGTGAGTTATTAGAACTCATTCATACTGATGTATATGACCCAATGTCTATTGAGGCTAGAGGTGGATATTCCTATTTCATTACCTTTACAGGTGAAAAATCAAGAATTGGGTATATATACCTAATGAGATATAAATCTGAAGCTTTTGAAAAGTTCAAAGAGTTTAGGAATGAAGTGGAGAAACAGCGTGGCAAGATGATTAAGACATTACGATCAGATCATGGTGGTGAATATTTGAGTCACGAGTTTCAGGATTATCTGAGAGAAAATGAAATTCTCTCAAAACTTACCGCTCCTTACACACCACACCAAAACGGTGTCTCCGAAAGGAGAAACAGGACCTTGTTAGACATGGTTAGGTCTATGATGAGTGAGACTCAACTTCCAAAATCGTTTTGGGGATATGCCTTAGACACAGCGGCATACCTTCTAAATAGGGTACCGTCTAAATCTGTTCAGACCACACCATATGAGATATGGAGTGGTAAGAGACCCAACCTGAGTTACCTCAGGGTATGGGGATCGCCAGCTTATGTCAAAGTGTTGACATCAGACAAGCTTAGTGCTAAGAGTACTAAATGTCTATTTGTGGGGTATCCTAAAGGTACTAAGGGATACTACTTCTACTCCATGGAAGAACACAAAGTGTTTGTATCAAAGAATGCTGAGTTCCTTGAGAAGGATTTGATCTCTCAAGGAGGCAGTGAGAGTAAGATTGATCTTGAAGAAGTGCAAGATCCACAAGAACAGATTGAGGAACCTGAGTCTGCTCCGCAGGCGACGTTCTCCAATGGAGAAGTAAACACACAACTCCGTAGATCTACGAGGGTCATCCATCCACCTGAGAGGTACGAGTTTGTGATTGAGAATCAGCAAACTGTTGAGGATGATGAACCAAGTAACTACGAGGAGGCGGTCAAAGATGTTGACTCCTCTAGATGGCTTGAAGCCATAGAATCTGAAATAGATTCGTTGTATCAGAACAAGGTATGGACCTTGGTTCCTAAACCGCAAGGAATAGTTCCTATCGGTAATAAATGGGTCTTTAAAAGAAAGACTGATGCAGATGGCAACGTTCAGACCTACAAAGCTAGGTTGGTGGCGAAAGGGTATCGTCAAAGACAAGGAGTTGACTATGATGAAACTTTCTCACCAGTTGCCATGATCAAATCTATTAGGATCATGCTTGCAATAGCAGCATACCGTGACTATGAAATTTGGCAAATGGATGTCAAGACCGCCTTCTTGAATGGGTTCTTGAAGGAGGAAGTGTACATGACACAACCTGAAGGCTTTGAAATCAAAGATCAGGAGCATATGGTATGCAAACTACAAAGGTCAATATATGGGCTAAAGCAAGCATCAAGGAGTTGGAATATACGTTTTGATGAACTCGTTAAGAGTAATGGTTTTATCAAGAACGAGGATGAACCTTGTGTTTACAGGAAGGTTAGTGGGAGTAATGTCGTCTTCCTAGTGCTTTATGTAGATGACATATTGCTAATAGGAAATGACATCCCCACATTAAAAATAACGAAAGAGTGGCTTTCAGAAAACTTCACCATGAAGGATTTGGGAGACGAAGCCTTTATACTTGGTATAAAGATATATAGAGATAGATCCAAGAGGCTGCTGGGTTTATCTCAATCCACGTACATTGACAAGATGCTAAAGAGGTTTAGCATGGAGGGGTCGAAAAGGGGTTTTCTTCCTGTCAGTCATGGGGTACACCTATCAAGGGCTATGTGTCCTAAGTCACAGCCTGAGAAGGATCGCATGAATGGAATTCCATACGCTTCGGCTATTGGATCCATCATGTATGCCATGATATGTACGAGACCAGATGTCTCATATGCTTTAAGCATTACGAGCAGATACCAGTCAGACCCTGGAGAGGGTCACTGGACGACAGTCAAAACCATCCTTAAATACTTAAGAAGAACTAAGGATGTGTTTCTAGTCTATGGTGGGGTTAATGAGTTAACAGTGAAAGGGTTCACTAATGCCAGCTTTCAGAGTGACAAAGATGATTGCAAGTCACAGTCAGGATTCGTATTCACCTTAAATGGCGGGGCAGTGTCTTGGAAAAGTTCCAAGCAGGAGACAACAACAGATTCAACGACAGAGGCTGAATACATAGCTGCTTCAGAAGCAGCTAAGGAGGCAGTGTGGATCAAGAAGTTCATAAATGAACTAAGGGTGGTTCCAAGCGTGGATGAGCCCATACAGTTGCTTTGCGACAACACAGGAGCCATTGCGCAGTCAAAGGAACCTAGGTCTCATCAAAGATCTAAACACGTGCTCCGCAGATATCATTTGAATAGAGAAATCATTGATAGGAATGATGTAAAAATGGATTATATTCCCACAGACGATAACCTGGCCGATTCTCTGACAAAGGCAGTTTCTCAGAGAAAACATGATAGTCATTATGAGGCTTTGGGAATACGACTTAGGTCTGATTGGCTCTAGGCCAAGTGGGAGCTTGTTAGTATATGGGTGTCTTAGAGACAATCTTTTGATTAAATACAGGACACTAGATGTAGAACTTTATTTGTTGCAAATAAATGAAAGCACTATTTATTCAATTTCATATTGTGTCTCGATATTATTGTTAATATTATATGAACGAACTGGATAAACCCCTTGGAATAGAACAGGTATCTCTTGAGTATCTGCGATGAGATCACGATCATGAGGATTCAAGAATATTACATGTCTAGAGACACTGAGTTTGGGGATCAGTGATCTCGGGTAAGACTAGTACGACTTATCTACTTGTATATGGATACAAGTAAAGACCTCATGAGCTGCAGATATGGAGATATCTTAGCTAAAGTCGTGGGTGGATCTAAAAGAGTATAGCTCGCACTGAACAGACCCAAAAAGAGACTCTATGAGGAAATCTCAAAGATAGTTTCATTGGAGTAATCTCTTTATGTTTGGGTATGTCTTTCCTTAGACCAGAAGTTATTACCTAGACTGTGTTCTTGAAGTCATGTTTTAATTGTATGTCTCGTCTGCCTGAAACATGGAGACTCATAGGTATACTGTTGGGCGTGTCCTTAAAGGGCACATGGCTAGGGTAATAAGCTGAAGGAATTCGTCAAATCTCTGTGAGAGATTAGGTTATCTGTAAACCGGAGAAATCGGGATGACATTTACAGGGATTCGGGAATCTATGCATAGTAAAAGAGATCATGAGATGATCTGCCTTTAGAGTCAGTAAATTGAAGATTCCCTATTTCGAATAAAACTTACCCTAAACCGCAGGGGTTGATACATTTCCTTACCCTAGGTTAATGGGAAGATAATCGAGACGAAGGGAAATACATACGGTAACCAAATATGTGCAATAGGATGATCAAGTCATTAATCTTACTAGTTCTGGGGCAACAAAACATTGCTAGTGCTCTTTGTTGTCATTAATTGGGTTGTGGGCTTGTTGGGCCCAAGCCCAGTTATGTCAGAAGCTAAGTTGAACCTAATGGGTCACACACTAACACCTTATAGTCATGATGGACTAGCTTTAAAGGTATTGGGCCTAATAATGGTTGTTAGCCCAAGAATCTGTTTGGAAGCCCACCTAAATGGGTTGGTGGTGCATGGAGCTTAGTAATGGGCTTGGATAGTCCAAGCCATTACTAATTAATTTAATTAGTTAAATTAATAATCAAATATTTGAATTTCGAATTTTGAATTTGAAATTTGAATTTTGAAATTTGAATTTGGAATTTGAATTTTGAAATTCGAATTTTGAATTTGAAATTTGAATTTAGAATTTGAATTTTGAAATTCGAATTTTGAATTTGAAATTTGAAATTTGAATTTTGAATTTTGAATGTTTGAACATTTGAATTCAAGTGTTTGAATTCGAATTTGAATTGGCTTTGAAAAGTTGTTTCATAACAAAAGGATAAGATAAGATCTTATTGGAACAAATTCCTTGTATCAAGAAGAATCTTTGAAGCATAATCTTGGGCTGTTTGGGGCACATAATTATGTGATAAGAATGTTGTCTTGTCACTTAAAACAAAGCTCCAATCAGATTTGGTGGTTGAGAGAATCAGTGGGTGAGTTGATTCAAATTTTGAATGCAACTACTCAATATATTTGGACCCCTTTTTAGGGCTGAATTATGCGCATGAAAAGTATACTACATGATAGTTTTTGAATTTAAGTTTAAATTGTTTTGAACTTAGTTTCATGAGGATAAGATTGGAGGTTGTTGGCAAGATTTGTTTTGCAACAACTCCACCTTATCCTCCCCTGATTCATGCGCAACTTTCAAGTTATTTGAAAGGATAGTTTTCATTTTGAATGATTATTATTTCTCTCTTCCCTCCAAGGTGTGCACATAACATAGTGAGTTCCTCTCCTTAGGATTTTGAGAAAACCTAGCCTACTTTCCTTCATCTCATGCACCATTCTGTAGGGTAGTTCACTACACCTTTCCAAACAGAATACCTAGCCTCCACATTCACCACTTGTGCGCATAGCAAGCCTCACTGTGGTGTTCATCTGGTGGCTTTCAAGAAAGAGTTCTTGCATCATTGACGAACGGTGGTGTGGATCACCATTAGAGGGTTTGAACCCTTCAAGCCTGACATCTGATCTCCCTGACTGATCAGGACAAAACAAGGTAACATCATGCTGTCTTAAAGCATGAACCTATGTGTGCATGTATGTTTCCGCAGTAAAAATTTTGTTTTTACACCTTACATGCATCGGCCTTCAAAGGCCAGTTTACTTTCAGTTTGGTGGTTGGTTATGTTAAAAAATATTTTGATGATGTGTGTAGGTTCCAATGTTTGGCATTGGTATGAATTGGAAGTGAAATGGCTTAAGAAATAATGAGAGATATCTTAGCTCCTTTGTATGTGTTCCACATGATTTGTGAACAAAAATAGGTTTATGTTTTTAAAAATTGTAAAGGGTATTTTCGAAGCTTGGTTGGGTCATTGTAAGACCCTATGTAAATATAAACCAAGGTGGTTGCTTATTGTGTGAGTAATCATTCTTAAATGGTCTAATAAGAGAGCTTAAAGATTATGGTCTGGACTTGTGAATTGACATATGTTTGGCATAAGTGTGAAGAAATGAAAGTAGGCAATAAAATGTATGCCTTGTGTAAATTATATGGCATTGAATCATTTTATTGATTTTTGTTTTGAATTTCTCCTCTAGATGTGCCTGGGGACTGAGAGTCTTTGGATTCCTTTGGAGCTAATAGGTAACTTGTGTTACAAATGAGCAAATTGGTAAAGCTTCAAGAGGTAAACTCTATGTTTAAGGAGTCTTTTCCGCTCCACCATGGTTAGTAGACTATGGTTTGATTGTATGATTGTATTTGATGATTTGTATAGATGCATTCATATAGAGCTATTTGATAATATGATATGTTTTGTTCTGATGTGATTTCTGTAATGATCTCTGGCCATTGATTGTATGTGCACTGATGTCTGCTTGGGGTCCTCCCTTGGGACTGACTGTGTACACCTCTGATATGTTTTGGTTCAGCTTGGGGTCCTCCATTGGGAATACGTGCGTTGATTTTCGCTTGGGGTCCTCCCTTGCGTACGTCTCTGATAAGATATATATATATGTTTTGTTTAGTTATGATATTTGTTATAAGACTTCTAACTTTTACACATGTATAAGAATATCTTGCCCCCCCCCCCACACACACACACACACACACACACATATATATATATATATATATATATATATATATATATATATATATACGTGGCAGGATCCTTTGACATCAATGTCAAATTTTGAAATTTGACACCAAATCCTAACCGTTGATTCTGCAAATCAACGATTATCATTTATTGGGGATTAATAATTAATTAATAAGTTTGATTACAATAAATGATAACAGTTTATTGGTGGAAATCAACGATTAGGATTTGGTGTCAAATTTCAAAATTTGACATCGGTATCAAAGGATCATATCCCTATATATATGTGTATGTGTGTGTGTGTGTGTGTGTGTGTATAGGGATAGGATCCTTTGACACCGGTGTCAAATTTTAAAATTTGACACCAAATCCTAACTGTTGATTCTTGTCAATCAACGATTATCATTTATTGGGGATTAATAATTAAGGGTTTTATAATTCTCATTTAACACGAGAATTGCAATCTTCCTACACACCCTTCGATTTCCATGCTGATGTGGGAGGGGTGTCAATATAGGTTTTGACACGCGGGTCAACCCGCGACACGACACGAAAATTCGTGTTCAGGTTGACCCGCAAAAAAATTCGTGTCGTGTTCGTATTGATCTATTCGTGTTCGTGTCGACCCGTATTTTTTTAAAATTATTTTATTTTTAATTTTTTAATTTTTTTTTAATTTCGTTTAATTTTTTTAAATAAATTTTGTCAATTACCGTTTTGACCCCTACTTTGCGTGTTATTCGTGTCGTGTCAACCCGCAAAAAATTTGTTATATCAGTGTTGAAGATTTTGACACTAATAAAAATTCGTGTCATGTCGTGTCGAATTCGTGTCGTGTCAACCCGTTTTGACACCCCTAGATGTGGGCCCTACACATAATTCTTTCTAACATATGGGTCCCACATGCTTTTTATCTCTACAACATGAGATTTCAATTCTCATGTTAAATGAGAATTATAAAACCCAATAATTAATTAATAAGTTTGAATTCACCGTTGATTGGCGGAAATCAACGGTAAGGATTTGGTATCAAATTTCAAAGTTTGACACTGGTGTCTAAGGATCCTAACCTATATATATATATAGGGGTTTATACTTCTTATGTCACATAAGATGAGAATTTTTGCAACACACACATACCTAGGTGGGCCCCATTAGAAAAAAGTAAATAAAAATATTTAAAATATTGGCACATAAAACGATGTGAGTGTAGCATAAGAAGGCTATTCTTATGTTGCATAAGAAGTATAAATCCCACATATATATAGGTAAAATCATTTCTGCAGCCGCTTTACGTACAACAACGACAGGTGTATGATTATGATTCCCCACATTTAATGCTTTTAGCTTTTGTATGGTTATGATTCCCTGCTTTTAATGCTTTCAAGTATATATATGACAAGTATTTGATTGCTGCACGTACATCAACTGCAGAAATGTAAACCCCACACATATATATATATATATGAGAAAACATTTCTGCAGCCACTTTAGATAAGGTTCTCTACAGCTACCTTTTTTAACTAAGTATGACCGGTCATATATTAAAATTTCATTTTCTCTCTCTGCCCACGTCAGCCGACAGCGTCAGAGGAAAGAGAAAAAAAAGAACAGCTTTATTGTTATAACTAAGTATGACCAGTCATACTTAGTTAAAAAGGACTAGCTATAGATAACCTTATCTAAAGTGGCTGTAGAAATATTTTTCTCATATATATAAATATATATAATATATATATATATATATATATAAATGGGTTTGTCGGATGAACATTGACTGCATCTAAAGATTGATGCAGTTACACTATGTACTACGGGTAGTACATAGTGTATTTCAAAAATTAACTATGTACTATGGGTAGTACATGGTTTCTGAAGAGAGAAAAAAAAATCATGTACTACCCGTAGTATATAGTTAATTTCTGAAATACTTTATATACTAGCCATAATATATAGTTATAATTTTTTGACCTCTATATATATGATGAATTTAGAGTGTGTGTAAAGCTATTTTAGGCTACCGACTATAACTTTATTTGTGATGTTTACTTGGTGTTTATCTTGGTCCACATTGGATTTTGAAGTGATCTTGATTGTTGGATAAAGTTTGGACATCATTTGAATTGTCCTTGATACATAGGTTTGGATTGTGCAAGTAATTTGCTATAGCTTTCTTCATTGAATTGAAACATATCTAGATTTGACTACTTGACATTGTAACCTTTGTTTTGTGACTATTTCTTGAGGCATTTTTGGTAAAAGTTGGGTATCTTTTTTTTTTTTTTTTTGTATAAGTTGGATATCTTTTTTAATTTGGTATAAAATTGACCTAAAACTGGTCAACCTTATGGTTTGATTTCTAGCATCACGTATATTAAATTAACATCTTAATGGTGGGAATCTTGCTTGTATTATGGTCGGCCTTCTTCCTAAAATTAAGATCATATTAGTTCTTGAAATTTTAGTCATATAAATTTGACTTAACAAGAGCATTTGTATAGATTTTGGTATATTTTGATTAAATTGAACCTTTTTCTAAGTTTTGTAGTTAAAAGTTACAAAATTATTGTGAAAAGGCTTTGTGTAGCATCTGCGAACATATAACTAAAGAGGAATAAGGTTGTCAAATCTCTTTATAATCAAGGCTTTATTAGGTATGACAATTCGGGTTGACACGACAGCATCATGAATACATTCAACATGAAAATGACATGATATTGAAATCGGGTTAAAACCTTCAATATGAACACAACTTGCATATTTGTAGGTTGACACGACACGATACGAATAACTTGCAAACTCATAGTATGTCACTTATTATGCGGGTTGACATGACATGACACGAATAATCTGTCAATCTCAAAGTGCGTTGCTTATTATATGGGTCGACACGACACGATAAGATACAAATAACCTATTTACGACACGATATGAATAACTTGTGAGAAGATTAACATGGGTCAATTTCGGATTCACAAGTTGACGCGTGACACGACAATGAATTTTTCAGGTCATTTTCTACCAACACGAACACGATACCAATTTTCAAATAAGTCGACCCGATTAAAAAAAATTTGTGTCATGTTCATGTCGTGTCAGAGGATAGTGTTGAAAATCATCACTCCTAGATTTGTGTATTGTTGTAAATAATAGTTAATTAGTTATTATTTAGACATTTATTTGTTGTATTGGGCTAAGCCCATTAGGTCAAAATTAGATCAAGTATTCTCTATAAATAGAGAACCCTTTGTATAAATTATTTAACAATTTCAATAATATCAGAATACCCTTTATCAAGTTGGTATCAGAGCTCTCGATCCTTAAGGTTTTGCTTCTGCGCCTATCGCCTTTAGAGCGAAACCTTTTTCTCTTTTTGTCTCTCGTTGCCACGGAAAATTTTTTCGGGGACCTCTTGGACCGAGAAGACCACTGTTCACCTTGTCTTGTTCCGATTGATCAGCCTACCTACTGTTTCAGAATAGCAAACGACGTGAACACCTTCAACCAGATCTGTTCATCACATTTTTGGACACTTTTTCGGTGACTTTTCAACACCGACCAGCCACAGATAGGTTCGTGCTCGTCGGACGACCCCGCCGCAAAAAGCTCAGCCCGAAAAGCCACCGCACGCGCCCACACGCGCCACCGTCTTCTCTGCGAGCGATACCCATGCGCCGACAGCTTCACCGACGCGTGGCTTTAAATCTCCTCCGCGAACCACTGCCATTTTGTTCCTCTCTTCATCCTCTTTCTGGATCTATACTTTTCCCTCTGATTCGACGTCGTTTGGTATATTTATGTGATTTTTTGGCTTCTTGGTGCTACTTTGTGACTAACTTTTTGCAATATGGCTTTTTTCCGACACTGATTCAACTCTTGCCAACCTATATGCAAATTCTTCTACACAATCTGTGGTGACTCATCTTGGTCACAATGATCTTCCAAGTCTACATCAGAGTTATCGACTTGATGTATCAAATTATTTATCATGGTCTCAGCTTATTCGTACTACCATCAAGAGTCGCAATAAGATTGCTCATCTTGATGGCCCTGCTCCTGCTACCACTGATCCTGGTTTTGCTGTCTGGGATAATGAGGATTCTCTTATCATGACTTGGTTATGGAGCTCAATGACTCCTGAAGTGGGTCGTCACTGTATGTTTTTATCTTCTGCTACGGAGATTTGGGAAACTGTTCGCTTAACCTACTCTTTGAAAAAGGACATGGCTGCGCGTTATGAAGTGCGCAATAAATCTTTTTCTACTAAACAAGATTCTTTATCTGTGACTGCTTACTATGGTACTGTGAAGGAGTTATGGACTAAACTTGATCAATTTCAGAGTTTGAAGATGCAATGTACTGCAGATGCTACTGCTTGAGCCGAGGAGGTGGAAAATGAGCGTATTTTGATTTTCTTGCTGGTTTGAATTCTGAGTATGATCCTATTCGGGTTCAGATACTTGGCGAAGAGACTTTTCCATCCCTTTCTGCTGTTTTCAATACTGTTCGGGGGGAAGAGACTCGTCGGGGAGTTATGATGAACTCTGATAAATCTGCCATGCTGTCATCACATGATGGTGTTGATTCTAAACCCACTGATGGGTCTGCAATGATTTCCAAAAAAAGGGTGGTTCTTCTCAAGGGAGTTCCTTTACAAAATCTTCTGATGGTGCATCTTCTAGATCTAGAAATGATGATCGTTGGTGTTCTTATTGTAAAAGAACAGGTCATATCAAGGATCTATGCTTTCGCCTCCATGGAAAGCAAAGGGTCTTAGATAAGATGGCAAGGATGCATGGTCAAACGCATTTTACTTCCTCTGAAATAGCTCCTGCACCTAATAAGACCCAACTGACATTTCGTCAAGATGAGTTTGAACGGCTCGAAACCATCCTTGATTCTCTGAGTAAGCCATCTGATACTAGTGCTTTTGCTATGACTGGTATTAGCTCCAAAACTTATTCTTTTCTTTCTTCATGTACTGATTTTAAACATTCTTGGGTTGTTGATTCTGGTGCTACTAATCATATGGCTTGTTGCGCTGACCCCTTTACTTCTTATCATCCTACCATTGATACTCATACAATAGCCGTAGCTAATGGCTCCCGTACATCAATTGCGGGTTCTGGTAACATAAACTTACAGAAGTCCTTACATCTTAAAGATGCTCTCCATGTTCCTAAACTTTCCACTAATCTTCTTTCTATTCATAAAATTACAAAAGATTTGAATTGTACTGTAACCTTCTTCCCTACTCATTGTGTTTTTCAGGATCTCGCCACGGGGAAGATGATTGGGAGAGCTAAAGAACAAGGTGGGTTGTACTATCTGGAGTCACAATCTCCTGAAAATAAAGTGAAGGATCACATCTTGCTGTCTCATGGCCAATTAACTGTTGATTCTTTGATTTGGCTTCATCATAAGTGTTTGGGACATCCTCCATTTAGTTTACTCAAGTCTTTATTTCCGTCATTGTTTTTGTCCAAGTCTGTTGAGTCTTTTCATTGTGATGTTTGTGAGTTTGCTAAGCATCATTGTCTATTTTTCCTTCTAGTATTACTAAAAATGTTGAACCTTCTGATCTTATTCATTTTGATGTTTGGGGCACTTCTAAGATCCCTCATTCTTCTGGAAATAAATGGTTTGTTTCTTTTATTGATGATTGCACTCGTGTAACTTGGGTTTACTTAATGCGTGAGAAGTCTAAGGTACCACAACTATTTTTCAATTTTATAAAATGGTTGACACCCAAGTTGGTAAAAAAATCAAGCGACTAAGGACTGATAATGGCACTGAATATGTTAATCACTGTTTTTCCCAATTTATACAACGTCAAGGTGTGATTCATGAACTTACTTGTGTAGACACCCCTCAACAAAATGGGGTTGCTGAAAGAAAGAATCATCACCTTCTTGAAGTGGCTCGTGCCTTACTGTTTCAAACACATGTACCCAAATGCTATTGGGGAGATGCCATTCCTGCTGCAGCTTTTTTTGATCAACCGTTTACCCACTCAGGTTCTTGACAATGTAAGTCCTATTTACTCAATAACTTCCTTTTTCCCTTATGTTCCAAATATGCAGAGTCTTCCTCTACGAGTGTTTGGGTGTTTTGTCTTTGTTCATGTTCATAAACATCATCGCAGTAAGTTAGATCCTAGGGCCCTTAAATGTGTCTTCCTTGGTTATGCTTCTGATAAGAAGGGCTACAAGTGCTATCACCCTGGCAGTCGGAAATATTTTGTTTTAGTGGATGTCACATTTCAGGAATCTGAGTCCTTTTTCCAAGGTCCTTGTAAGAACCCGCACCGCTAATTAAGGAAATTGATTGATTAAATGTGAGAATTAGGAAATAATTCCATAAATGACCCTAATAAATATTATGAGACTCTAATAATTATAGTAAGTGAGTAATAATGCCGAAAGTCGCTTTTCGGACGAAAAGTGCAGATACCGGTCATGCTACCCGGTATAAATGCGTACCGGTGAAGTATCCCGGAAAATTATAATCAGTGTATGATAATTACTAGAATAATATGTAGGACATGTAAAACAAGTTTGAAGTCAAAATAATGAGAACTGGTGCCAGAACTGATATTGGCTATGGAAAAGCGCGTACCGGAAAGGTGCTCCGAAAAGTAAAATAAAAATATGAAAAATCTTAGAAAAATGAGTAGGTTAAGATTCCAGAGTTTGGGATTAAAATGCTAAGCGTAGCAATTAAAATTAATACTGCGTGTTTTATTCTTAAGTGACTATATATATGCATGTTAGCACAAAACCCTAGGCATGTATGCTTCCCTACGTGAGACCTCTTGGGTGGCTGACCAGAAAAACTTGTCCATTGGACTTCTTCTCCTTCCTTGAGCCAAGTGGTCACCTTTTTGCATTGATCCTTCTCTCTTTCTCCTTCTATACACTTGTGAGCATCATAGTGAGGGTGAGAGGTAGCCTTGCTGAGTTTCCAGCCACTATGGGATGGTGTTTGAGGGCTGTTTGTGAGAGTGGGGAGCTGAGTTCCCATGCCTTGAGTTGTTGGAACCTTTAACTTGATTGTTGAAGCTTCAAGTGTTCTTCTTTATGAAGAAAAACTAAGTCTTGCTTACCATTTTCGTGCACCTGTCAAGTCTGAGTTTTGGGGGCCTTGTGTGAGCTCCAAGAGCACCTTCTTGCTCTGTTTTGAGCTTGTGTTATGATCACCATCCTTCAACTTGTGTTTTTATGTTTAAAAATGGAACCTTGATGGATATAACAAGCTAAGATGATAACCTAATGTTGGGTAATACTTAACACACCTAGAAATGCATGTTTAAACCTCTGTAATCGGTAAAAGTTGGATCTTTGGTTTGGATTTTCGCGAAATGCAGAATCTGGGTTCTGTCGCGAAATATCTGGATATTTGGTTGTGAATATCCGGATATTGATATCCAGATATGGTATCCGGATATTGATATCCGGATATGGGGTTCTGGATATCCGGATATTGGTATCCGGATATTGCCAGTGAGATATCCAGATATTGATATCCGGATATGCCCCCGACATATACCCGGATATTCGGGGTTTTCAATGAACAGTGAGGTACTGTTCATACAGAACTGTGTTATGGGTTTGTGGACCCTAGATTGAGGAAGTTGGACTTCTGTCTTAATTGAACTAAGTCAGTATCAAGTGATTTAGGGCTTGTGACTTTGATAGAAGCCTTAAGACGTAAAACATAAAAAGAAATGCGTTGTCTTTATGATGTATGCTTGTAGAGTATGACTAATGATATATTATTGGTCCATAACAGATTGTGATACTGCTGTGTTTGGGCATTGAGATTGTGTGGACTCTTGGCTTAGGATTGTGAGCTTGCAAGGTAAGCTTTCGTGTCCTCGGATTAGTCTGTTGTTTGTTCCACCGACTTCCATGGGAGGGTGGTTTATATGCATGGTATGCTTTTATGAAAAGGTTATATGTATGATATATACTTGAGATATGTGAATATGATGTCGTTACTTATACAATCAGACAACGACTCTGGTGTGTAAGGCATATGTATGAAAGTGATGTTGTTACTTATACAATCAGACAATGACTCTGGTGTGTAAGGCATAAGACTGTGACTCTTATGTTAGATGGGTCGCAGACGTGCATAATCCTTATCCTGTTCCCTGGCCAGTCGAACCGCATTTACATACATCACATGATTACTGAGTTACATGTTTAGCTCATTGAGCAAGAGATTATACTGTCATGATATATATGCTTAACATGAACATGCATTGCAATTAATGTCTTGAACTTATATTATGCCTGTAAGTGAGCTTGGGGCGGAAACGTCCTTGAGGACCCATTGTCTTACTGAGATTTCTTGTTTAGAGATCTCACCCCACGTTTGGGGACGCTTATTTCAGGTTCAGGTAACCCAGGAGTTGAGACTCCTAGTGGCAGGAGGCCAGAGCTTAGTTGATACATGTTTTATGCCTATGTAGCACCGATACTGACACGGGACACACGATACGATACGACACGATACTCCGATACGTTAATTCTAAAAAATGTTAGATTTCGACACGTTAGGACACGTTTTGATATTAAATAATATTTTATATTTATGTAGTGTATATTATATTTAATATTCAATATTTAACAAAAAATGAAACTAAACTTATAGTATACATCAAATTTGCAATAAAACATAAGATATCCCAAATACTTATATTAAACTCAATAAAATGGTAATCATAATCCAACGAATCTAATAGTTAGAACTAAAAACTCAATGCAACGCAACCTTTGAACTTTTTTTTTGAATTTCTATAACGCGTGTTGGAGTGTCGGGAAGTGTCGGAGTGTCGAAGAGTGTCGAAAAGTGTCGGACACGACACGTCAGGATTTTTGAAGTGTCGGTGCTTCATAGTTTTATGCTGCTTATGCTGATATGCTGTTATGAGTTGATGCTGGATCCTGTTTACTGCTTTCATGCTTTAGCTTTATTTTATTATTGTTGCTGTTGAGACTGCTGTGGGGCATTTGTTGCCTTATTTGGTGAGCATGGGGTTTGTCCATGCCACATAGACTTGGTTATATCTTGTTTTAATTAAAAGTTGTAATAATGTATCAGGATGATTGTCCGGACTACGTGTTGTAGATCCGTGACTTTAGATACTCACTTTATTTATATATTGAAGTATTTTAGTTAGTTGTTTTGCAATTTACATACATGCAATGTTTTATGAAAATGAGTTAAGTAATTCAACTTGGTAATGATAATGACGTCATAATTGAAAAGAAAAAGATATTCCGCATTTTAATTAAGCGTAGCTTAATACGATGATATGTTGACAAACCGGGTATACACGGGGTGTTACATTTTATGGTATCAGAGCACTTTCTAGGGAAAAGCCAGTATGTGTTGCAATAATTTAGGATGTTTTTTTGTGAGTCGTGCCTGTGTGTTCTCTCTTTTGGGTTTGCTATGATGATGCACATGTGACCACATTATGTGGATCTGATCAATTCATTTTTTGTGTAACTTGTGCAGAGTCATGGTACTACCTCAGAGGAACCGAGGCACTGGCGGGGATCAACCTGATCCCGTCCTGACTGCATTGGCTGAGATGCAGGCGGCTCGACAAGCCGACCAGGAGGCCATGAGAATGGCAAATCAGGCTATGTTGGACGTCGTACGAGAGGCGAACAGGAAAGCCACTGAGGATGTATTACAGGCAAACCTCCTGGCGAACATGAGTATGATGAGAGTCATGTTGGAGGAGATGAGGGCTGGTCCTGCTGTTGGCCAGTATCCTCCGCCACCATCTCCACCTCTACCTAGCCTTCAGGACGAGAGCCTGAGTCATGTTGAGGGCACTGTTCACCTTGCTGGGGCGATGCAGACTGTCCCTGTGCTTGTTGAGGATTGTGATGTGATTGATCGCCGACTGAATACTTTCCGTAAGCATAAGCCACCTTCTTTTGAGGGATCGTATGATCCTATTGCTACAGCGCGATGGCTACAGGCGCTGGAGAAGATCTTCCGGGTCATGCAGTGCACCGATCCGCAGAAGTTGATGTTAGCAACTTACATGTTGGAGGGCGACGCACATGAGTGGTGGACGAACACCTCTCACGCCTACGAGATGCAGGGTCATGGGATGACATGGCCATTCTTTGAGGATTGCTTCCTTGGGAGATATTTTCCTTACGATGCGCAAGAGCGGAAACAAGGAGAGTTTGACCATCTAGTGCAAGGCTCATTGTCTGTGGACGAGTACTTGGCTAAGTTCAATAAATTGGCTAAGTTTGCACATTTTCGTATCGTCATGCCTACTCCGATGTTCTTGGCTGCTAAGTTCCGTAGGGGACTTAATGAGGAGATAGCTGATCGTCTTGCTGGAGAAGCTTCGAGAGACTTTGGGACACTGGTACAGCAGTGTCGGGACATCGAGGATGTCTGTATCACGAGGAAGGCCGAGAAGGCCAAGAATGCTGATGTGATATGAACGGGTAGTTCCACTTCCTGGAAAGATAGGAAGTTTGATGGTAAGGGAAAAGGGAAGCAGTTGGCTGCTAGGCAGGCGCCTAATCAGTTTAAAAGGACTTCTTTGCAGCAGGGAGGTTTTGCTAGACCTTCTTCCACTCCTTTATGTACGGGATGTGGAAAGGAGCATATGAGACGTGGTGCTACTGGGGAGCTGATATGCTTCAAGTGTGGAAAGAGTGGCCATATGGCAAAGGATTGTTATACTACAGTGGCTAGGGCTGCAGCAGTTCAGGCGGCCCCTCTTCAGATGATTCCTATGGCATCTTCAGAGGCACATGTTATGCCACCTGCCACGGGGCGTGTTTACACCGTGGAACGTCAGCAGTCGGAACGAGCTCCGAACCTGGTTGGAGGTACTGTTACCATTTTGGTGGGTTTGTTGTTTTTGTTTTGTTTAATTCCAGGGATACGCATACTTTTGCAACCCCGATTGTTGTGGGGCGTGAGTTGCCCCTATTTTTTCTTTCTCCACCGTTGCGGTTGACTATCGCCACTGGAGAAAAGTGCGATACTACCACTGTACATCGAGATGTCGTGTTTCAGTGGGATTGGCTGTGAGTTCTCGGTAGATCGAGTGGGATTACTGATGGCTAAGTTTGGAAATCATCCTTGGCATGGATGGATTGTCCAATAATTATGTGTGGATTGATTGATTGTTGTGCCTAGTGAGTGCAGATGTCTCCGTGTGATTCCACAGCCAGTTCCTCGCCTTTATTGTCGCGGGCTAGGAGAGCCTTGTGAGCAGGGACATTGGTTATGTCATGAGTGGGAGGTTTGGTGAGTGGGACACAGGAGGGTCTCACTAGCATTCTGTGGCGAAGGAGTTCCTCGAGGTGCCTTCCTGGGGAGATTCCTGAGTGTCCACCACAGCGGGAGATAGCGTTCTCCATGGAATTATTGCCTGGTGTGGGGCCTATTGTTTTAGCTCCATACCGGATGTTTCGCCAGAATTGGATGAGCTGTAGAATCTTGTTGGGAGTCTTTCGACGAAAGGCTTCATTCAACCGAGCGTGTCTCCATGGAGCACTGGTCATTTGGTTTTGAGGCAAGATGCCCTACGCTATTACCTAATCGTGATGGTGCGCTGTTTGAGAATGTGAAGTTCTCTTCAGGGAAACCGAGTGTGTAACACTGGGAACTTATGGCAAAGGCCATGGGTGTTCTTGTATATGCGAGTTTTCTGCATGTGCAAGTAAGTAGCTGGTGAGTTGAGTGGTCTCCATGAGTCTAGGATTTTATGTTGATTATTGTATGTATCATGAGTAGTTGGCATGTTAACACCGTGGATAGTGTTAAGCATGCAATAAGTACGATGAACTGTGGTAATATGTCAATGTTATTTCACCTTTGACTAACTCTCGATTTTGCAGATACCATGGAGATTGAGGTATATCGTTACATAGAATTTTTGGTTTGATATGCTATTGCATTTTAACATTTTGTAGGAGTACGTGAGCTAAGGTACGTTACTATGTAAATGAGTTGGTTAACTAACATGTATTGGGGTGAAATGAACATGATTATGTTTTCGTACTGTGAAATGTATATGAATTTATTTGAGGATTTGGTTATAAATTGCAATTCTTGTTTTGGTTAGAGTCATGGAATAGGACCAACTCACTCGAGTGTTGTGTAGATTAGAGTTTATGGGGTAGGTCACCTCTTATGAGGGAGTGACTGATGATCCCAGAGAATCGGATGACGTCTTGATGTCATCTTGAACTTCGAGTTTTTTCGGTGACCTCTTTGTTTGGGGGTGCACTTCTCGAGATAAAGAATGGTTTGGATTGGACCTTGTCCAATTTACCACCTGCCCAGTCAGATGATCAGAGAAAAGCTGGCGCAAGTGTAGAGTCGTCAAGAGGACTACATTGATGTTAAGCCTCGTCCACTGGAGTTCAGTAAGGGTGAGCACGTGTTGTGAAACTTTCACTGTCACCGGTGTTGTTCGGGCACTCAGAGTGAGGAAGCTGAGCCGCGATTCATCGGGCCATACCAGTTACGTGGTAGAGTAGGTCCTGTTGTCTATCGGCTTACCTTGTCTCTGAACTTGGCCAACACCCACGACATGTTTTACGTGTCTTAACTTCGCAAGTTTGTAGCGGATCCTTCGCACGTGGTGCAATCGGATGTTGTGGAGGTTCGGGAGAACCTAAAGACTCCCGTTGTACCACTTAAGATTCTCGATCGTGGCGAGAAGCAGCTGAGGAGCAAGATCATTTCGATGGTCAAAATTCGATGAACGAGAAGAATTCCTGAAGGGAAATTCTGGGAGAGAGAGGACGAGCTTCTCCGTCAGTACTTCGCGCTTCGAGACAGGTATGTTTCTAATTTTGAGGACAAAATCCTTAAAAAGTTGGGGTGAATGTAAGAACTTGCACCGCTAATTAAGGAAATTGATTCATTAAATGTGAAAATTAGGAAATAATTCCATAATTGACCCTAATAATTATTATGAGGCTCTAATAATTATAGTAAGTGAGTAATAATGTTGAAAGTCGCTTTTCGGATGAAAAATGAAGATACTGGTTCTGCTACCCAGGTATAAATGCGTACTGGTGAAGTATCCCAGAAAATTATAATAAGTGTATGATAATTACTAGAATAATATGTAGGACTTGTAAAACAAGTTTCAAGTCAAAATAATGAGAACTGGTGCTAGAACTGATACTGGCTATGGAAAAATGCGTACCGGAAAGGTGTTCCTAGAAATAAAATAAAAATATGACAAATCTTAGAAAAATGAGTAGGTTAAGATTCCAATGTTTAGGATTAAAATGCTAAGCATAGCAATTAAAGTTAATACTGCGTGTTTTATTTTTAAGTGGCTATATATGTGCATGTTAGCACAAAACCCTAGGCATGTATGCTTCCCTACGTGAGACCTCTTGGGTGGCTGACCAGAAACACTTGTCCATTGGCCTCCTTCTCCTTCCTTGAGCCAAGTGGTCACCTTTTCGCATTGATCCTTCTCTCTTTCTCCTTCTATACACTTGTGAGCATCATTATGAGGGTGAGAGGTAACCTTGCTGAGTTTCCAGCCACTGTGGGATGGTGTTTGAGGGCTGTTTGTGAGAGTGAGGAGCTGAGTTCCCATGCCTTGAGTTGTTGGAACCTTTAACTTGATTGTTGAAGCTTCAAGTGTTCATCTTTGTGAAGAAAAACCAAGTCTTGCTTACCATTTTCGTGCACCTGTCAAGTCTGAGTTTTGGGGGCCTTGTGTGAGCTCCAAGAGCACTTTCTTGCTCTGTTTTGAGCTTGTGGTATGATCACCATCCTTGAACTTGTGTTTTTATGTTTAAAAATGGAACCTTGATGCATGTAACAAGCTAAGATGATAACCTAATGTTGGGTAATACTTAACACATCTAGAATTGCATGTTTAAACCTCTGTAATGTGTAAAAGTTGGATCTTTGGTTTGGATTTTCGCAAAATGCAGAATCTGGGTTCTGTCGCGAAATATCCGGATATTTGGTTGTGAATATCCGGATATTGATATCCGGATATAGGGTTCTGGATATCCGAATATTGGTATCTGGATATTGCCAGTGAGATATCCGGATATGCCCCCGACATATATCTGGATAGTCTGGGTTTTCGATGAACAGTGAGGTACTGTTCATACAGAACTGTGTTATGGGTTTGTGGACTCTAGATTGAGGAAGTTGGACTTATGTCTTAATTGAACTAAGTCAGTATAATGTGATTTAGGGCTTGTGGCTTTGATAGAAGCCTTAAGACGTAAAACGTAAAAGGAAAGGCGTTGTCTTTATGATGTATGCTTGTAGAGTATGATTAATGATATATTATTGGTCCAGAACAGATTGTGATACTGTTGCGTTTGGGCTTTGAGATTGTGTGCACTTTTGGCTTAGGATTGTGAGCTTGCAAGGTAAGCTTTCGTGTCCTCGGATTAGTCTTTTGTTTGTTGCATCGACCTCCATGAGAGGGTGGTTTGTATGCATGGTATGCTTTTATGAAAATGTTATATGCATGATATATGCCTGAGATATGTGAATATGATGTCGTTACTTATACAATCAGACATCGACTCTAGTGTGTAAGGCATGTTGTGTATGAAAGTGATGTTGTTACTTATACAATCAGACATCGACTCTTGTGTGTAAGGCATAAGACTGCGACTCTCATGTTAGATGGGTCGCAGACGTGCATAATCCCTATCCTGTTCCCTGGCTAGTCGAACCGCATTTACATACCCATGAGAATGGTAAACCAGGCTATGCTGGACGCCGTCAGAGAGGCGAATAGGAAAGCCACTAAGGATGTGCTGGAGGCGAATCGCCTGGCGAACATAACCATGATGAGGGTCATGTCGGAGGAGATGAGGACTGGTCTTGTTGGTGGCCAGCATCCTCCGCCACCACCTCCACCGCCACCTCCACCAGTCTATAGGATGATAGTTAGATCCATATGGGGGATGACAGTCATCTTACTGGGGTGATGCAGACCTACCAAGAGCCTGTTGAGGACCGTGATGATATTGACCGCCGGCTGAATGCTTTCCACAAGCATAAGCCACCATCTTTTGATGGGTCTTATGATCCTATTGCTGCTGCTAGATGGCTTCAGGCTCTGGACAAGATATTCAGGGTGATGGAGTGTACCGACCCGCAGAAGCTGATGTTCGCCGCTTAAGGAAATTAATTAATTAAATGTGAGAATTATGAAATAATTACATAATTGACCCTAAAAATTATTATGAGGCTTTAATAATTATAGTGATTGAGTAATAATGATGAAAGTCACTTTTCTGACGAAAAGTGTAGATACCGGTTTTGCTACTGGATATAAATGCGTACCAATGAGGCATACCGAAAAATTATAATAAGTGCATGAATATTCCTAGAAAAATATGTACGACTAGTAAAACAATTCTCAGGTCAAAATAATGAGAGCTGGTGCTAGAACCGATACTGGCTATGGAAAAGCGCGTACCAGAAAGGTGCTGCGAAAAATAAAATAAAAATATGATAAATCTTAGAAAAATGATTAGGTTCAGAATTCTAAGTTTGAGATTAAAATGCTAAGAGTAGCTATTATTGTTAATACTGTGTTTTTTAACTTAAGTAGGCCTATTTAAGTGAGTGGCACAATGCCCTAGATCAGAATACCATCTTTCTATGTGGATTTTTGGACCTCCTTTGGCTGCTGGTCAGTCTCTTCCCTTTCCACCTCCATTCTCCATAGCAAAACATGCACGGAACCACCTTTCTCCCTTATTTCTTCACCTAAACACTTGGTGTGAATGAGGGACATCATTGGGAGTGAGTAGATAGCTTCACTCTGAGTGTTTGGTCACTGGTTGGTGGAGTGTGAGGGTTACATTTCTGAGTTTGGTGAGTATAGCCATGGTTATGGCATTTTGAGGTCCAAGGAGTGACCTTTGGGAACAAAGAACCCAACCTTGTGTGCCATTTTCGTTTGCCATCAAGTCAGAACTGTAGGGGCAATGTGTTGAGCTCCAAGAGCAGCCTTTGCTTTGTTTTGAGCCTTGGGTAAGTGTTACCAACTATGATCATGAGTTTTAATGCTTAAAGGAGGTGTCTTGGTATGTTTAAGGGGTTAAACAATTAACTAATCAGTGTATGAACCTATATGTGCCTAAAAATGGAGTCTTGAACGTATTTAATTGGTAAAAGTTGGACCTTAGATGGATATCTTCACGAAATGGAGAATCTGCATTCTCTCACGAAATATCCGGATATGATATCCGGATATTGATATCCGGATATGGGGTCTTGTGATATTCGGATATGCATATCCGGATATTGATATCCGGATATACCCCCGACATATATCCGGATATTCTGGATTTTCGAGGACAGTAAAGGTACTGTTCATACTGAGTTGTGTTTTGGGTTTGTGGACCCTAGTTTGACGAAGTTTAACTTCTGTAACAATCAAAATAATTCAGAATCAAATGATTAAGGGCTTGTGGCTTTTTGGGAAGCCTAAAGACGTAAAACGTAAAAGGAACACGTAGTCTTTATGCTTATGCTTATGAGCTATTGATATGATTGCTGCTCCAAAACAGAATGTGATTCTGCTGTGTTTGGGCTTTGAGCTTTGATTGGACTTTTGGCATTGGATTGTTAGCTTGCAAGGTAAGCTTTCGTGTCCTCAGCTTTGCCATTGTTGGTTCCACCATGTTCTATGGGGGGATGGTTTATATGCATAACGTGGTTTTCATGTATTGTTCATTGAAATTCTATGGATCTGTTAAGTGCAATGTCTTATAATATGTATGTGGTGTTACGCCTAGACAGGATGCTAATGGGTGGTCCTGTAGGCGGGTACAGCAAGGGCTGGTACTGTGTGGGTAATAGAAGTATTCCTGCACTTCTCTGATCGGTAGAATAGTTAAAATACACATGACATGATTATCTGTTGTATTGCATTATTTTGGAACTTATATTGTGTAACTGTTTTAGAACTTATATTACACGTGTAAGTGAGCTTGGGGTGCAAGATCCTGGAGGACCCCTTGTCTTACTGATATTTCTTTTTAGAGATCTCACCTCACGTTTGGGGCACCGTTCCAGGTTCAGGTAATGCTGGGGTTGATACCCCAGGCGGCAGGAGGCCGGAGCTTAGCCGATATCTCTACTTTTGATGATTATGCTTGGATGTTGGATATGCCTGTTGTATTTGCTGTTAGCTTCATGATTACTTCAGTTTATGGTTATTTTGTTGAGACTGCTATTGGGCTTTGTTGCCTTATTTGGTGAGCATGGGAATTGTCCATGCCACATTGACTTGACTTTTTCTTTTTAGACTTGGGTTGTAATAATGTATTAGGATATTGTCCGGGCTGCGTGTTGTAGTCCCGTGACTTAGATACTCACTTTTATGTTATATATTGAGGTATTTCAGTTAGTTGTCTTGCAATTTACATATATGCGATGTTTTATGAAAATGATTAAGTAATCAACTTGGCTAAGTATAATGACGTCATAATTGAATGAAAGAAAAAGATATTCTGCATTTTAATTAAGCATGGCTTAATACGACGACATGTTAACAAACCGGATATATACGGGGTGTTACAGAGGGCGATACCCATGAGTGGTGGATGAACACCTCGCATGTGTATGCGATGCAGGGTCATATTATTACATGGCCATTCTTCAAGGATTGCTTTTTGGGTAGATACTTTCCTTATGATGCACAGGAGAGGAAGCATGGGGAGTTTAATAGACTGGTGCAGGGCTCGTTGACTGTGGATGAGTATTTGGATAAGTTTAATGAACTGGCCAAGTTTGCACATTTCCGTATTGCCATGCCTACTCCGAAAATGTTGGCTTCTAAGTTCCGTAGTGGACTTAATGAGGAGATTGCCGAACGTATAGCTGGTGCTGCATCTAGAGAGTTTAGTATATTGGTACAGCAGTGCAGAGACATTGAGGATGTCTGTGCGGTGAGTAAGGCCAAGAAGGCCAAGTTAGCTGATGATAAGGGAATTGGTGGTTCCACTTCCTGGAAGAACAGGAAGTTTGCTGGAAAAGGTAAAGGGAAGCAGTTGGCGGCTAGACAAGTGCCAAATCAGTTTAAGAGGACTTCTTCACATGGGAGTTCAGCGAGACCTCCTGCTCCCAGATGCACGGGATGTGGGAAGGTTCATGTGGGGCCGTATGCTATAGACCAGCTTATATATTTCCAGTATGGCAAGGAGGGCCACTATTCCCGAGATTGCCCTTCTTTGATGGCGAGAGCTACAGTGGCACATGTTGTGCCACCTACCACTGGTCGCGTTTATACTTTGGATAGGCAGCAGTCGGATAGAGCTCCGAACCTTGTTAGAGGTACCGTTTCCATTGGTGAATCTGATGTTGATGTTTTGTTTGACTCCGAGGCTACGCATTCCTTTATTGCAACCTCAATTGCTGTGGGGCTTGAGTTGCCTAGTTCTGTGCTTTCTCCACCGTTACGGGTGACTACCGCCACCGGAGAAAAGTGTGTTACGTCCACTTTACATCGAGATGTCGTGTTCCAGTGGGATGGCCGTGATTTTTCGGTAGATCTGATAGGATTTCCGATGGCTAATTTGGAGATTATTCTGGGTATGGATTGGTTTTCCAGAAATTATGCATTGATTGATTGTTGTGCCAAGAGAGTGGTGATGTCTCCGTGTTATTCCACAGCTGTCATGTTGGGAGGTTTGGAGAGTGGGACATAGGAGGATATCATTGGCACTCATGTGGTGAGGGAATTCCTCGAGGTCTTTCCTGAGGAGATTCCTGAGTTTCCGCCACAAAGGGAGATAGAGTTCTCCATTGATTTGTTGCCTGGTGAGGGCCTATTTCATTAGCTCCATACCAGATGTCTCCACCAGAGTTGGCAGAGCTAAAAATCATATTGAGGATCTTTCGGCGAAAGACTTCATTCGACCGAGCGTGTCTCCATGGGGAGCACCAGTCATTTTTTTGAAAAAGAAAGATGGGACCATGTGATTGTGCACCGACTATAGATAGATGACAAGGTGACAATCAAGAACAAGTATCCCCTCCCTCGTATTGATGATCTGTTGGATCAACTTAGGGGTACTTGCGTGTGTTCGAAGATCGATCTCCATTCAGATACCATCAGATTCGGGTCCAGCCGGAGGATGTCCCTAAGATCATGTTTCGTTCGAGATACAGTCATTATAATTATTTGGTGATCCCGTTTGGACTCGCCAATGCGCCCGTAGTGTTCATGGATTATATGAACAGGATTTTCCAGCCGTACCTGGATTAGTTTGTGATCGTCTTCATTGACGATATTTTGATTTACTCCAAGACGGAAAAGGAGCATGCTGAGCACTTGAGGATTGTGTTGCAAGTGTTGAAGGAGATAAACCTTTATGCTAAGCCATCGAAATGTGAGTTTTGGCTCAAGTCCGTGAAGTTTTTGGGGCATGTGATTTTTCCTGAGGGAGTTGCAGTGGATCCCAACAAGATTGCGGCCGTGTTAGATTGGGAGAGGCCCAAGATGATTACTGAGGTTAGGAGTTTCTTGGGTTTGGCTGGGTACTACAGGAGGTTCATTAAGGGATTCTCCATGATGGTTCTACTATTGACTCGCCTTACCCGGAAGGAACTCTGTTTGTGTGGACTCACGAGTGTGAGGAATGTTTTCAGGAGTTGAAGGAGAGACTGACTACTGCACCTGTGTGGGTCCTTCCTGATCCTGCTGAGGAGATTGAGCTTTATACTGACGCCTCCGGAAAGGGGATGGGTTGTGTGTTGATGCAATTGGGCAAAGTGATTGCTTATGCTTCGAGGCAGTTGAAGCCTCATGAGGAGAACTACCCGACTCGTGACTTGGAGTTGGCTGCTATAGTTTTTACTTTCAAGATTTGGAGGCATTATCTGTTTGGCATGAAGTTTGCCGTGTTCAGTGACCATAAGAGTCTGAAGTACTTGTTCGATCAGAAAGAGCTGAACATGAGACAGAGGAGATGGATGGAGTACCTGAAGAACTACGACTTTGAGTTGAAGTACCATCCTGGCAAGGCCAATGTGGTAGATGATGCTTTGAGTCGGAAGTTGTTGCACCCGGCAAGTGTACCGATCACATAAGTAATAAAGTAGTAAGTATAAGATCGTCTCCACAGGGATTGTAAAACAAATACTACGATAACCAATCCTCTTAAGTTAGATGAATCGATTTGTGTTTCCAGAATACGGTAACTAATTAAAAAGTAAAGACTTGTTTTTAGGCTTTTATAAGAAGGATTTAAAATAAGTAAATGAAAGAAATGTTTTTGTAAAAGAAGTGAGGAAGAAGACTGTAGCCAGGGTACATTCACCAATTTCTCCCAATTTTACTTTCGATTGGCTCACAATACTTATCAAAATTAACAACTCAGACAAATTATCATCTTTAGAAATAATTAGTTAGATCCCAATCCCTTGGTGATCTAACCCTTTAATTCAATTGGAACCCTAATCCCTTAGTAATCCTGCATGAAAATAAGCATTATGTAGATAAATCCCACGACTGCAATTCATACAAGTCTATTCCTAGAACATGCATGAAGCGTCATCTTTATCTCCTTTCAGAATCAGTATTCCAATATTCCTATTGCGAACCCTAATCCAATATTCCTATCGCTGATCTGAATTCAACATGAACTGAAAATAAAAATAGAAGAAAAGTACAAGAACGGGACGACGAACACGGAGAACGCCTTCCTTCTCCAGCCGGATCTGCCTCTTGTTGGATCTTTGGTGTGTGTCTCCTTCTAAGGTTGAGTCTCTTTTTATAAGAAACCTTGACATAATTTGCTAAATTTTGAACTTCATCTTTTCGCGCCTCCCACGCTGACAGCGCCACTCCCGCGCTCTGAGCGTGGGAGGTTCTGACTGTTTTTGCCCTCCCGCGCTGATAGCGTGGATCTCACGCTCTCAGCGCGGGATCTTCTGCCAAATTTCTGCTTCCCACGCTGTGAGCGCCATACCCACGCTGACAGCGTGGGATTTTAGCTCTTCTTTGTCCTTTTTGACTTCTTTTACTGCATCTTTCCTGATATTCAGACTTTGGATACTTTTAATCAGTTTTTCTGCCTTTCTTGCATTGATTGAGTCACTTTCTTCTTCTTTTCGTCTTGTAATTTCTTATATGCTGTTCGCATATCAAATAATTCCCAGATTTAAACTTTGCTGTCCCTAGCAATGTACAAGACTCAATCCAGGAAATAATCAATCAATCCAACATAACATTGTACAACCAATCAATAGATTACCATACTAAGCATGCCTGAATTAATGCAAAGAACTTTAACAATGCCTTTTATGAAAAGATCATAATCTAGTTTGAACACCTCTCACCCAGATAATCATATAACGCTCAATACTCAAGTGTTTGGGGGAATGACAATCACTCAATCTATCACAGCAATAACATTACCATAAGCTTGCTCGTATTCTCAAGTTCCTAAAGATGAGGAATATTAACACATGCACAATTGATCAAAAGAATTTTACAGGTTATAACTTGGCCGGGCTACAGGGTAGGAATTTTATGGATAATAGCTGAAGCAACAATGAGATTGAAAAACTGGTATTACACCTTCAACTTATTTGTTTTACTCCACTAACATTCCCACAGAATTTCGGGAATTAATTCCTTTTCAGCCTCATTTTCTTTACATTCTTCCATTTTTTCCTTTTTCTCTTTTTAAGAGCACACTTCTTTTGCCTTGCTTTTTTTTTTTCTATTGATCTCTGTGGAGCTTACCTCATTTCCTTTGTTTTCATTCCAACGCATCAGTGATTCAATCTCAATTAAGGTAAGACAACATGAATATGACTAAGCAAAAATGATGAACAAAAAGGGTCAGGCTCCAAGGAGGTTAGCAATGGAAAATTTTATCTGGTGTAGTATTTGGCCATGGCTTAATAGAATAAAATTTTCCTTAATCATTTCAATCAGTGCATGCATCTTTAGAGAAACTGAGCAAGTTCTGAAATGCTATCACAGTGAGGTCTCTCAGAATAAAATAAGTGTTTAAGAACAAAAACTCACTAGCTATGATGTCAGACTAGACTTCCAAAAGAATCATTTAGGCATTATTAATCATTCAAGCATAAAAATTCATACATACCAGTTGAAAGAAATTGCCTATACAATGTCATGCCAGAAGTTTATGCATCCAAAATTCAATCAAGCACATTTAAACCTGAGAATTGCTGTTGTTTCTTCTTTCTCTCTTTTTTTTTTCAAAACAAGACGTCTTTTTCATGGTGTATGGTGTAGTTCCACAGTATTCATCAATCTCGCATTCAGCATGCTATGCGACATGCATTTCTAGGTGTGTTTGACATTACACAACGTTAAGTTATCATCTTTTAGCCTTTACATGCATCAAGGTTCCATTTTAAGCATGAAAGCTCAAGTTCAAAGGTGATGATCATACCACAAGGCAGAACAGAGGTGGATGATTCTCTTGGAGCTCTCACAACAGCTCCAAGGTGCTGACTTCAACAAAGAACGAAAATGAGGTTGAAGGTTGGTCCTTTTCTTCACAAGGTACCTTCTTGGAACATCAAACACCAAGAATGTGACACCACAACACCAAACCAGAAACTTAGCACTTCAAACCTCAAAATGCAGAAGCAAGAACTCAGAAACAAGGTCTTCTCACTCTCACAAGGTGGCTCACACCAAGATATGATGATCAAGAGAAGAAACCAAGGTTAAAGGTGGTGTCTTTGGTGAGAAAATGGAGAAGAAGTGGAGTGACAAGGTGGCTGCTCTCACACTCAGAAAAACTCACGCTGGAGGCTCCTCAAAATGACCTAGGATCATATGCCAAGGCTATTTATAGCCACATGGCCACTACACGCGCAGTATTAGCCTTAATAGCTATGCAAAAGATCTTGATCCCAAACTTTAGAGTCTTAACCTAAACATTTTTCTAAGATTTATCATATTTTTATTTTATTTTTCTGAGCAACTTTCCGGTATGCGCTTTTCCATAGCCAATATCAGTTCTGGCATCAAATCACATTATTTTGACTTGAAACTTGTTTTATAAGTCCTACATATTATTCTAGTAATTATCAAGCACTCATTATAATTTTCCGGGATTCTTTTTCGGTACGTATTTATACCGACTAGCAGAACTGGTATCTGCACTTTTCTTCCGAAAAGCGACTTTCAACATTCTTACTCACTTACTATAATTATTTAAGCCACATAATAATTATTAGGGTCAATTATGGAGTCATTTGCTAATTTATCACAATTAATTTCCTTAATTAGTGGTGCGAGTTCTTACACGGACCATCCAGACATTGGAGGACATGTTGAAGGCTTGTACATTGGAGCAGGGTTCAACATGGGATATGTACCTGCCATTGGTTGAGTTTTCGCACAACAACAGTTTCCATGCTAGCCTGGGCATGGCGCCCTACGAGGCACTATATGGTAGGAGGTGTCGGACTCCTACCTATTGGTATGAGGTTGGAGACAAGGAGTTATTTGGCTTGGACTTTGTCCAAGATACCACCCAGCAGATCCAGATAATCAGAGAGAAGCTGAAGCAGGCGCAGAATCGCCAGAAGAGCTACTATGCGTCAAGCATCGTCGACTGGAGTTCAGTGAGGGTGAGCACATATTTGTGAGAGTTTCACATGTCACCGGTGTTGGTCGGGCCCTCGGAGTGAGGAAGCCGAGCCCGCAATTCATTGGGCCATACCAGATAGTTGGTAGAGTAGGACCTGTTGCCTATCGGCTTGCCTTGCCTCCGAACTTAGCCAACATTCACGACGTGTTTCACGTATCTCAACATCGGAGATATATTGCTGATCCTTCGCACGTGATGCAACCTGATGATATGGAGGTTTAGGAGAATCTAAAGACTCTCATCGGACCACTCAAGATTCTCGATCGTGGCGAGAAGAAGCTGAGGAGCAAGATCATCCGATGGTCAAAGTGCAATGGACCGGAAGAACTCCTGAGGAGTGTAATTGGAAGCGAGAGGACGAGCTTCTCCGGCAATACCCAAATTTCGGGACAGGTATGTTTTTGATTTTGAGGACAAAATCCTAAAAAGGTAGGGTGAATGTAAGAACCCGCACCGTTAAATTAGGAAATTAAATTGATTAAATGAGAAATTAGGAAATAAGTAGATAATTGACCTTAATAATTATGAGAATGCTTAAATAATTATAGTAAGTGATTAATAATGTCGAAAGTCGCTTTTCTGACGAAAAGTGCAGATACCGGTTCTGCCTCACAATATAGGTGCGTACCGATGAAGTATCTCGGAAAATTATTATAAGTGTAGGAATATTCCTGGAATAATATATAGGACTAGTATGTCAAGTTTCAAGTCAAAATAATGAGAACTGGTTACGTAAAAGCGCGTACCAGAAAGGTCTGTGAAAAATAAAACAAAAATATGACAAATCTTATAAAAACAGCTAGGTTCAGAATCCAAAGTTTGGGATTAAAATGATAAGCGTAGCTATTAGTGCTAATACAGTGTGTTTAATATTAAACGAACTATAAATACACCCTTGCACACAACCCTAGGCTGGTACTCAGCCATTTCTATGTGGGTTGCTTCATGTGGCTGCTGCCATTGTCTTTCTCCACCATTTCTTGACCTTCCAAGTAGCTTTTCTCATACTTTCTTCACCAAAACTTCATAACTAAGTGTGATCAAGCATTGTGAGGGAGGAAAATGGAGTCTTAAGGGCGTGAGTAGGCTGTGTTTCTGAGTTTGGAGGCTGACTTCATTGTTTTTTTCGAGAAGGAGCCATTAGTCCTTGCTTTTGTGGCTTCAAGAAGCCCCATTTGGAAAGAAAGGACCTTGCTTGAGTGCCATTTTCGTGCACCCTTGTAGTCAGCACTATGGAGCTGACTTGAGAGCTCCACGAGCATCATTTATCTCTATTTTGGAGCTTGGGGTATGTTCTTGAACCTTTGATCATGAGTTTTATTAATAAAAGTTAATTCGTGGCATGTAATATGTTAAAATGAAGTAGCTAACATGATCACTGGTCTAAAGGGGCTTAAAGATGCATGCTTTGATGTTCTAATGTTTTAAAAATGGAACCTTGGAAGTGATATCTCGTGAAATGCAGAAATTGCATTCTGTCACGAAATATCCGGATATGATATCCAAATAATGATATCCGGATATGGGGTCCTGTGATATCTGAATATGGATATCCGGATATGCATATCCGGATATGATATTCGGATATGCATATCCGGATATGCATATCCTGATAAGATATGGTCACGACATATATCCGGATATTCTGGAAATTTCGAGACAGTAACTGTACTATTTATACAGAATTGTATTTGGGATTTGTGGACCCTAGATTGATTAAGTTGAACTTATGTATAATTAATCTAAGTCAGAATCAATGAGACTAAGGGCTTGTGGCTTTGTGAGAAGCCTAATGGCATGAAACGTAAAAGGAGAACGTTGTCGTGTTGTCATGAACTCTTAGCTTATAAATATTGATATGATTATTGGTCCAAACAGATTGTGATTGTGTTGTGTGTGTACTTTGAGCTGGTGTGGACCTTGGATTGGATTGATTGCTTAGAGGTAAACTTTCGTGTCCTCGGTTTAGCCATTGTTGGTTCCACCATGTCCCATGGGCGGATGGTTTATATGTATGATGTGTTTTCATGTATTGATATTTGAAATGCTCTTGAGCTGTGATGTGGATGCCTTATGATATGCATGTGTTGTTCCACCTAGACGGTATGCCTGAGAATGTGAGAGACATACAATAGGGTGATTCTGTAGGTGGGTGCAAGTGGTGTCTTAGGGTGGAGAAATCCTCGAGGACCCCTTGTCTTACTGAGATTTTTGTTTAGAGATCTCACCCCACGTTTGGGGCACATTTTCAGGTTCAGGTAATACTGGGGTTGATATCTCGGGCGGTAGGAGGCTGGAGCTGAGTTGAGCTATATGTTGTTATGCTGACATGCTTTATATTCATTATCATGTTATTTGCTTTGAGACTTTGTTAGGCTTCGTTGCCTTATTTGGTGAGCATGTGGATTGTCCATGCCACATTGATTATGCTTTGTTTACTTTGACTTGTTATGTATAATGAACCAGGATATTGTCCGATCTACGTGTTGTAGTTCCGTGATTAGAGACTCACTATTTATCTTATGAGGTTATTCAGTGTAGATATCTGTCTATATGCAATAATATACGGCGATGTTTTGGAAAAGGATTTAATAATCAACTTGGTTAATGATAATGACGTCATAAATGAAAGTAAAAAGTTATTCCACATTTTTAAATTAAGCGCTGCTTAATACGATGATATCATAACAAATCGGGTATACACGAGGTGTTACATGATGCCCTTATGTTGGAATTATGGAGATTTATAATTTATAAAATTTATCTACTCAAAGGGGATAAATTTTAGACAATTATATATTATTTTTTCCTACTTAAGCATAGTTAGTAATGACTTTACTATTAAGTGCTAAATTTTTATGGCAAAATTTGTTGGATTGACAATGCAATATGATTTCTAGAAACACATGGTGTTAAGTGTTTCATGTTGTTGGAAACACATGTTGTTAAGTTTTTCATATTGTTGAAAACACATATTGTTAAGTGTTTCATGTTGTTGGAAACACATGTTGTTAAGTGTTTCATGTTGTTGGAAACACATGTTGTTAAGTGTTTCATGTTGTTGGAAACACATGTTGTTAAGTGTTTCATGTTGTTAGGCATTATTATTGATATATTATTTTGAATTATTATATGTTAATTACCTGCCCAAAAGGGGATTGTTACATATATGATTTAGGAAATTGTATGAAGAAATTATTGATGAGATTACGTGATTTAAAAGTATTTATCTGCCCAAAGAGGATAAATTATTTTTAAATCACATATTGTATTATGGAGAAATATGTATAATTTAAAAATTTTGTTTGCCTAAAGGGGATGAATTTTTATAATTGTATGTAATTCTCCTTGTTGTTCAAATCTTCACGTGATAGAAAATATTTGAATATTATATTCCCTGCCCAAAGGGGGGTTTATAGTATATAAATTATTTTGTTGGTGCCCAAATTTAATCTTATTGCATTGTGTATGTCAATCATTTGTTATTTTTTTTGCCATCAACAACAACATGCTATTGTTGAGCTATTTACTATGTCAAATTATAAGAAATGGAGATGTATAATTTACAGAAATTTTTTTATTTATTGAGTTATATGCTTCCGCTTGAACTGTTTAATATAAGTGTAAAACCTTTTTAAGAATGCTATTGTTTTTGAAGTGAAGGTGTTACACCTCCTTGTTGAATGCATCATGATTTTGGGCAAGATTTGTAAGAGTTTCTATGAATTACTATGGTATTACCACTAAAGTGGGATTGATTTATTTGTCATGTAATTTTTTTAAAAAAATTGAGGAATGCCTTTGGTTATTTCATGCAATTTCATGCCCAAAGGGAGTTATTGTATATTTTAATTAAAAGCTTATCGGTAATAAAGTTATTGGGGGGGTGCATTGGTCTAGGTGATCTGTCTGCCCAAAGGGGATAGATCTCTGAAGCTAGTGTATACTCATTGATTGACTCATCTGAGGCGCCACTACCAGAAAAAATATGTATAGCGACGGAATTGCTATGGAAATTCCGTCGCTAATTTAATCCTCGCTAGTAATTTCCATCGCAAATTCCCTTGCAAAATCGTTTGCGAGGGAATTTGCGACGGAAAGTAGTAGCGATGATGAAATTAGCGACGGTATTTCCATAGCAATTCCGTCGCTATACAGGCTTTTTTCTAGTAGTCGGCTTTAACCTTGGTATGTGCATATTGCTCAAAGAAAAATGCATTATTTTGTTGGCCTCGTTGTAATAACTTGCCTTAATTGAAGTGGTATTTTGTCCTATAGTTTATTTGGATGCATTTGTTTTGCTTAATAGTGAATTTTTGTTAATTCATTGAATTAATTTAAATATATCTGACAAGTGCATCTACATGAAAGTAAGTGGGAGTAGATGTATGTTCTTAATACTTTATATAGATGACATTTTATTTTTCAGTAAGATGATGATTTAGTAAATGTTTTTTATTTAAAAAACTTTTATAGGAAATACCTTGAAGTAGCCTCCTTTGTATATATGAGTACTTTAAATTCTTTAGATTCACTTAATTAATGAGAGTTGTACTCGATGCTTTCTTCTGAGTGTTTTAAATTCTTTTGATTCCCTTGATCAGTGGGAGTTATATTCAGTTTGCTTTTTTGGTCATGCAAACTTATGATGATTTTTGTGACTTTTGTTTGAATTTAAATAATTGATGATCATCATTACTGTTATTTCTCCTGTTGACTGAGAAATATATGTATGAATAGTATCTTTAAGCATGTCGTGAGCGCTTAAAGATGATTGGATGTCACAAATTTTGAGATCTCATGTTGTATTGTGACATGTTGGTTTGTTTAAACTAAGCAATTTCATGTCGTTTGGAAATTGCGTTAATTCAATTTCACGTTGTTAAGAAATTGGATTGAAAAAAGTAATTTCATGTTGTTGAGAAATTGCATTATGGAGTGCAATTTCATGTTGCTTGGAAATTGCACTAATGTAATTTCATGTTGTTGAGGAATTATATTGAGGACCGATAAGAATTTGTGTGTTACATTGTAGATCACATTTTGACACTAATTCTTAGTACACTACTTGGCCTTGATTCATGAAGATGTAATACTCATTGTATGTGAGTATGAAAAGTCATATGCTATGATATTTTCGGTATATTGATCGCCATGTTCCTATGATGGGGTTATGTTGGATTGAATTGTGTTGAGATGCTGCTATTGAAATTGGAATATTATTTTTCAAAATTGTGGCCACGTAAAATGATTTTTCACTTTTTAACCCGATAGAGTCATTTTCAAAATAAAATTATTTTCAAAATGATAAATATAGCCCAAGTGGAAGAATGTTAGAAATTTTCCTTTATGTGGGCAATATTAATTAATTAGTTTTTGATTTTAAAATTAATCGGGTTAATGAATATCCCAATTGTATTATTTTGATAAGCCCGTTGTGATCATGTTGAGTTGGACTTTTGGCATCTGTTGGTATTGGGCCTAGAGTTGGACAACAGTGTATACTTTAGTGCCACCCTAATTTTTCATGATGGGTGGACCTAATGGACACAAACTCTTTTTAGGATATTTGGCTAGGTCCCCTTTCTAGCCTATTTATATTAGAATTAATTCCCATGAGCCGTCATGCTCCCATCGCTGAGGCTGCCACTTTCGGAATAGGTCATAGAGAGGAAGATCCTAACTTGTTGTCCCTTCTTTATTGCTATTCTTTCTTTTATGCGGCTTTATGATGGTGTAACAAGGTACGCACAATCTCATTCTTTGATTTCATATTTTACAATGATATTTAGGTCCCTTCTCTCTTTATATTTTTTATTTTGGGAGGGGAGAGTGAGCTATCTTCTTGCGCTTGAAAATATGGGTCACTGTTGTAAAAAACAAAAGAACATAAATTATTAAGTGAAGATCACTAGCTAGATTGCATCTCTAACATACTTCTCATCATGGAGAACCTAATGCTATATCAAGAACTAACTCTCTTTAAAATTGTAATTTTGTTTTTGATAAAAACTTATAAATGATTTTATTAATTAAATATCTTAGAGAGTAAATAACAGGGAAAACTACAGGAAAGTAGCGCATGAAGAAACCGAGTATTGAAGATTTGATCACTGCTCACAAAGTATCCTCCATGTATGCACAATATGATTCCTTCAATCGATAAAGACAAGGGAACAATAAGATTTCACTTTCTCTTTTAATTATTCTATCTCACTTTAGGTCAATTTTCGACAATGTTAAATTGGACTAGACGGTGAATTGGCGATGTTTCCAGTTCAAGTTCAATTGTTTAAACTTAATGATCAAACAAAATCGTGACGTCATAAAAATAATTCAAATGCTACAATATGAAATATAAAAAATATTAAGGAAATTCAACAAAATATTGAAGATTCTCAAAAGAAAATCAACATTGGTTAGTTGGTTCGACTCATTAATTGGTCAGTTAAATTAGATTTTGACAAGATTTAATTGTTCTAAAATCGCCTAATTGAGCATGAATTCAATTTTTTTTTTTCGGTACATTGCGAGGAGGTATCCTCATTCAACCTTCTTCGGGCACCATGCCCTCGGGGTACGACCCGTTTGGGCTAGCCCCTCATTATGAGGGTGGGTGCACTAAGCTTCGCAACCAGAAAAAGGACGAGACTAAGAAGATTTTTGGCTTATCCTCTAGCCCCCAAAGATTTTTCAAGAAACTGTTTGAGGCAGGATTTGATCCCTGCACCAAACAATCCCTCGAGAGCTCAGCTGCCAACTGAACTATATCCTTTGGGATTAAATTAATAACCAAGTAGTTTTTGTTTATTTTCCCTATATTCTCCACACAAAAAATTAAAAATTAAAAAACCAAACCATATTCAACTAACTTGGATCCAGTCCAATCTAATTCTAATAACATTGATTTTAATTTTTAAACAACGCTAACATTTATATAGAACAATACTGATGTTTCCAGTCTTATATACAAACATTTAAGTATTATCAATCTAGATCAATTAATTGGCTTTGACGATTTAAGATTTAGAATTTAGAGTTGTCTGAGACAATACCGAGTTAGATGGAGTTTTAAAATCCTCCTTTTAAAATTTTCCTCTATATATCTGGATATACATAAATTTTTTGTTTTGTGCATTCTCTAAGCCGTTAAAAATTTTGTTGTTTGAATTTTCAGGATATGCTTTAAAAATGGGGATTCATGTTTTTGAAATTGAAAAGGAATTTTAGTATAAATTAGATTTAGTTTAGCTGAGGTGTCTAATTTCAAATTTGACACTGGTGTCAAAGGATCCTACCTCATATATATATATATATATATATATATATATATATATATATATATATATATATATATATAGGTTATTACAGCTAAAAATTAAGGGTAAAGTGTGTGTCATTTTAAAGGATGTAAAGTTGTGTCATTTTAAGAGAGAGAAAGAGATAAATAAAGGAGGAGAGAGAAAGTTGACAAAAAAATAAAGATATGAGTCCCACCTCTTTGTAAGAGTGAAAGGACATACGTTGTGTCATTTAAAAGGATAAACATTTTTCCCAAAAATTAATCCCTCTTTCAAAAAAAAAAGAAAAAAATTAAAGAAAACCCTATCCCCCTCTCATCTATCCCTTGTTTTTCTCATTTTATAGCTTCTATTTCTCTTTTTTATTTTTTTTAAATGAAAGTGTGGTAGATTTATTGTTTTCTTTACTTAAAAAAAACAGTTTCTCTTGATCTTTGCTTCATATATATAAATAAACAAGCACTGGTTTCTACGTACTATATAGGGAGCACAAGCTAAGCATTTTAGCTATATTTTTAATCTTAACTTATTCCATTTGAAATTAAAGGAAAGAAATTTCTAATTTAAAATTAATAAAATGATACAAAAATATACATCATGATATTTTTCAATCATTTGACACCATTGTTGATTGAGTTCATACCGTGAAATTAAACAGTAGGCAGTAGCGCAGTAATTTCATTGCTTAATGATTTCAAATAGTAACTATTTAGTACTTAGTAGTTAGTACTCACTTTATCCAATCACAACATCAATACTTAGTAATAGAATAATTACTTGTACTTGTTTTCCCAATTTCTGTCGGAACTATTGAAAGTGCTTTCTCACCAATAAAGATTATCAAGGGCAAACTTTGAAATCAAATGAAAATCAATTTATTGATGATTCTTTAATTACATGTATTGAAAAGGAATCGTTTTGAATTTTAGCATAGTTTCAAGTAGGGGTATTAACGGGCCGAACCGAGTCGAGTCGAACTTTGGTCTTAAAAGGCTAAGTCTGTGTTTAAATGTGTCAGCCTGACCAAGTCTGTTACCTGTTATAAATATTATTAGTAGCCTGCGGCCTGACTTATTTACAAAAAAAAGAGACTGATTTAGCTTGTTAGCCTGTTTAAGAAAATAAAATAATAAAAATTTATCCAAATAGAATATACAATCAACAACACTAGTAATTCCATAAATATCATAAATTCATTGTATATCCAAACAGCATAATATAGAACAAAATCATTCAAAAAGTATGTTTAACCAATAAAATGGATTGAGGAGTAAGAGATGCTATTACAAGTAGTATAAAAAAATAATATATTAGGTCAGCCTGAGAGGCTCTAATGCCGAACTTTTGAATTGAAGCCTGAACACTTTTTATTAAACGAGCTTTTATATAAGTTCAAGTCTGGTGCCAATAACCAATTTTAGATATATAAGTTCAGGCCTTCACGAGTCGAGCCAAAGGCCCCTGACTCGTTTAACTCCCATAGTTTCAAGAGTGAGGTTATACTTATAATCTTTTTCACTTGTAACCTCTTACAACCCAATCTTAACCGTTGATTTCCATCAATTTAATTATTGTAATTTATTGGGTTATAATTATTAAATTATAATAAATTATAACTGTTAAATTGACGGAAATCACGGTTAAAATTGGGTTGTAAGCGAAAAAATGTTATAATTATAACCTTTCTGTAGTTTCAATTATACAAGAGTTTGAGCTTGATTTCTGTACAAATATTCTTTCAAACTTTTTATAATAGATTCATATTTTATTGTTAGTATTTTTATTTATAATATATATATATTTTTTAATTTCTCCCACCACCATAAAAATCCCGTCATTGGTTATCAATACAATTCCTCTTTAATAAGCGCGCAATTTGTAAGTTATTTATAAAGTTCTCATTGACACCTATGAGATATCTTGACGTTAGAATAACAGAACCTCTCATTCCTTTAATTTATGGATCCAGGGATGTTATACACATTAATACATCCACAGGTAAATCACTGTACCAATGGAGTGATGAGTTTGAACGAGTTTGAACTTAGAATGCAAGAACATCTCAGAATGGGTTTAAATTTGACTGGTGTTTTTTGGGTTTTGAGAATCACTATATCTGAGTAAGGTTCATGCTTTGCAACAAAGCACCAATGTTTCTTGGGTTTTGAGAATCGTTTTCATGGAGTTTTTAATTATTTTTTATTTAGAGACAGTTTCGTAATTATTGTAATTTGGCTTTTTATTGCCTGTTTAAGAACATTGTGAACTCTAATTTATTTGGTTTGGTTTGTTTAAATAAAGATTATATTAAGAGTTTAGCCCACATTGATTCCTAGTTTTTCTAACGCTTCGACATTATTAATTCCTGAAGTTAGATGTCTTTTTTTCAGTTGAGTCTTGCTGGACTTGTTATTTACATGAATTTATATGAAATCAACCTCTAGGCCAAAAAATAAATAGTAAATATTCAATTTATTGAACTTGTTCCTATCTCACGGAAACATGCATGTAGTGTCTTTTTTTCTTTTTGTGGTAAACATGTAGTGTCTTGAAGATAAAGAAACTTGACAATTACGGAAGTAACAGCATCAAAGGTATCAAATATCTTTATTCTTTCCTTTATTGATAGAGACAGGGAACAAAACAAAAAAAGACAACGGGCACACATGCAACTGTTCTACGTACAAAAAATTTGAATATTTCAGTTAAGTTTAATTAGGTGAGTTTAATTGTGGGTGACAATTGAATTTTACCAAGTTTGGTTTAAGTTTTGGGAAAAAAAAATCATGCAAATAGTAAGCCCGGACAATGATTTCATAGTTGTTTTTTTCGACGAAATTAACTGTTCTAATTAAAATGGGCTTTGTTTTTGTACTGTAGCATGTAGCAGCAGAAGATTAGCAAATTTTCCTGCACATAGAAGCAAGCTGAGTCCCATTAATTTTTGTAAAAAATAAAAAATTAGACACATTTTAAGAGCTGAGAGTGACATGATATATATAAGCAATTTAATGCAAAGAAGAGTACATTTTGCCGTCTAAAATACCAATGTGGTATTTTAGGATAAGAGTTTGTATTTGTCATTTAACATGACATAATAAATTTTCTTACAGACACAACATTTTGTGGAGCTCGCACATTTTAAAGAAAAAAATTACTGCATGCAAAATGAATCTGTATAATATTACACAATCATTTTTCCTACAATATAACTCTTATAAAACTCTTTAGGATATGTGGGGAAATGGAAAAGAGGGTGCCAACTTTATGACCGAAATGACCCTGCATGCGTGTAAAGGGAAGAACTTGAGTTATTTTTTACGACAAGGGTATTTTAATCAATTCAACTTATTTTTTCATTACTATTTTATTTCTAACCAAACATTGACTTTGTGAATTTACATAAATTTTTTCGGTAATATTTCACTGAACTAAATATTTTTTTTTAAATATTTCCATCAAACTCTATTCTACTATTTTCCCCGTTAATTATATTTTTCCGGTAAAGAAAATATCTCATCGTAATCTGAAAAAGTGAAATCTACATAAAGCAGAACGCATGGTATTGGAATCTACATAAAGCAATAACCACCATTACATTGAAACAGTGAAATATAATCTGAAAAAGTAGCTTTTGACCTTTTGTCATTGAATTACAAAAGCTACTACAATGTTCTTCTCTCATTGATCTCAATTCTCACATCATCATTACAAAGAGAATATTATTCACTCTCTCTATTATAATTTTTTCCCTTCGTTGTCTAGACTCCTAAAGTCTCAAAGTTACGGTATTCACCTTAATATAGTTTTCTCTTATGTTGTGTTGCTTTAATATCATTGCTTTAACAACAAGAAACAAACCATGAGCCAGTCGAATTAATTTCTTTTCCGGCTTTTCATTTTTTGAATCATACTTTGGTTGTTTTATATATGATCCAGCATGCATGTATGATGGAATATGCATGTTTATACTTATGTTGAGTGACGGATCCAGGAAATTAATGAAGGGTGAGCAATCAATAAGTTCAAATACATATAGATTTGGGTCTGGTCTAAAACGCGAACAGCTGCTGGGTGGGTGGGTTTGGTTGAAATCTAGATCTGGACGTATTGCGACTGAACTAGACCCATGATGAACGAAGAAGCAAATATTCCAACTTCCAATAACGGAGATTGAGGTTTGAGAGGAGATGAATAAGTATGTAGATGAAAATAATGGGTCTGGAATAGAGTTCTCTATTGTTAGGTTTGGATAATGAAGATGAAGGAGAAAAAAATAACTCACGGGAAAATAAAATAGAGGGAGGAAAATTAAAGGGGTAAGATATCGTAACAACCAACTAGGGTACTAGTACTACCAATCAATTTCACCGTTAGATCGATTATGTTGATCCAACGGTTATATTTATTTCTATCTTTGTATGGTTATGATCCTCATATTTAATACTTTAAATTTAATTTTACCTTTGTACGATTATGATTTTGGATCAAAACCATACAAAGATAGAAATAAACATAACCGTTGGATCAACATAATCAATCTAACGGTGAAATTGATTGATAATAATATTGATAGTAACCCTAATTGGTTGTAACAATATCTTACCTCAAAATTAAATTGGGAAAACTTGAATTTTAAGAGAGGGGTACTTTTGTATTTTTGTATCATATTTCAAGGGTGGGCACTTGCCCCCCTTCTCCACAACCTAGATGCGCCTCTGCTTATGTTAATAGTGTTATTTTTTTCCACAATCAATTCATGGTGTTCTACGCCTACATTATTTGTGATATATATATATAGTATTTGAGTTCAATTAAAGTTTTCAATTGCTTCAATTTTATGTAATTCAAATGCTTTCTTTATGTGGATTGCAGAGTAAGAATTGATATTTTTATTTTTATATTCAACTCAAATCGTTACGGAATTTCACCAAATAATTATTATGTCAATTACCTTATTTCATTTTACGTAGTCTCAACTGCCTTAAAATTTAGGAAGAGAAAAGGCAAGCAAAAGTGAAGGAAACTTGAAAATGACTACCCTCTATTAGCTTTATCATCTAATGTAATATTGGAAAGCAGAACACATGGTATTGGAATCTACATAAAGCAATAACCATCATTGCATTGAAACAATGAAATATAATCTGAAAGAGTAGTTTTTGTCATTTAATTACAAATATTTGAAAGCTACTACAATATTCTTCTCTCTTTGATCTCAATTCTAGCTGAAGGATAGACTTTTTATTGAAAAAGAGAAGTTTATATATGTAGAAGATTAAGTTATAGAAGATTTATATTCCATTACATTACATTAACATTGGAACCATACCTTGAATCCATCAAACTTGGACTCAACCTAAACATTAGAATGCAGAATTCCATTTGGTTAAGAGCACCATCTCCATCCAAATCACCTTCCATTAGCATGCACACGAGCTCATCATCGCTCACCTCTAAACCAAGCAACAAAGTGTTCATCTTCAAGCTCTCAAACGTTATGAGGCTCTTGTTCACATCCATTAGCAAACGAAACCCGTTGCAGAGTTCCCCAATAAACCCTTCTGCACCAAAGCGTGCAATCATGGATGGAAAAAAGTCCTCGAAGTCGAAACCATAATCTAGTTCCATCATTGAGTGGAATTCAACGATGATAAGAAGATTGGTATATAGCTCATGATCATAGAAGAGTGTGAACAAGAGTGCTTGATGTGAATGATGCGGTAAGGGTATTATATAATAAGGAGAAGGAGCGTAATTAAGAAACCGATTGGTACGGTAAATTAATTCTGGTGATTCTGTTGCGTAGCTTCTTGCGGCTTTCATAATACGACAAGATGCATTCTTTTTATTGGCAACTGAAATAGATATTCTTCTTAGAAGATTCCTTCGATGATTACGGGTTATGATTGATAAACGCAATCTTGCATTTATATTCGAACAAGATACTGTTTCCAAGACTCAAAAAGATGATTTTCCTGTTACAAGGAATAATTTTACCGCTTTAAGGCTTGTCCTCTATTGATTGTTAGTCTATTAAATAAATGAGAAGGATTTTTAAAAAAAAAATTACAAATTTTTGCAAATTACAATATATACCCAGGGAAGTACATAGTGTAATCTGTTGGATAAATTAATAATATAATCCAATAATATGTTCACATATAAGCCCAATAGGTGAAAGCATGATTATATAGGTCCATATGGGCTGGAGCCCAATATCTTGCATTATATCTAAGGTTTCCTAAGCTGGAGGTAATGCTATTGAGCATTCCAAACTTGATGTCTCTTGGTGTAATACTTCAAGCATCTTTAAACCCTTCTCCCTCAATCTCATAACCTCCAACAATCTTGGCTTCGTGTGTCGGATTTGAGCGAGTAAGGTGTCTATTCGAAGATCTCATCGAGTGTAACTCATATTTTAAATCACATTCGCGATTCGATGGAAGGATTTACCGGGATCTGAGCTTGAAGAAACTGGAGCCACAACTTTTCGGTCCAGATCTCAAAAATTTAGGTCATTTTTAGAAAGTGAAACCTAATGGGCTTTGTTCTACTCGTCGAGACGATCGTTTTGAGTGGTCACTTGCCTTAAACGGAGATCGGACGAAGGAGATATGGCCATTTGAAGTTTTAGGTACACTTTTATGTGAAAAAGAATATTTCTGCGAAAAGGAATATTCCGATTGAATATTCAGTTAGTTGGGGAATATTCTTTAGGGACATTTTAAAAATCAAAAAATGTTCCGGTAAGTTTCTGGCAACAGGGGTAATCCATTTTAAGATTTTTGGGTGCTCCGGATCTTTTCTTTGGGGTCTATTTTGGCAAATTCCAAGTCTACAGAATAGTTTGATGAAAGTTGGAGCCTTTGCTTTAATTTGCAAAGTGTGAGAGAATTACAAGGTGCACTCTTTCTAACTCTTAGCTCTGATTAAAATGCCTAAATATATTTCCTATGATATTATGAAATGAAATCATTTGATGTTATTGAATTTTATGGTTGGAAATTACATGTTCAATTTGGCATGGAAGAACATGAAATATTCGATAATGTATTAAATGATTTTTCATTTACCATTGAAAATTGTGGATTAATATCAATGGAAAAAGATGGATATTTTTGTAGGGATTACTTACTAAATTCTCCAAATATTCATCTAGCTATGACTTGTAGTGAATATAAGACGACGGAAAAGATATGAGATCATTTGGATGCTTAGTTCCAAAAACAAGAGGGGCTTTCCAAAACTCTCCTAGTAGAGAAGTTTTTTTGAATTCAAATTTAAAATGGATTCAAGTATCACCTCGTAATTAATTGAAATAGTGAACATGAGGAACAAGCTTAAAGTTGCTGAATAGAGTTCTTTTAAGACTGAAATGCTCAGACTAAAAGAATAGAGTGAACTGGATAAATTAAAGAAGTTTATTGATATCGAGGATCAAAACTATTTTAAAAAGAGTTTGGAACAAATAGGACAACAAAAGTTAGTTACCTACTTAGTTTGATATTCCAATAAACCTTAAAAGAAGTCCAAGTCACCAAAATGTGGATCCTCTTCATAGTTAGAGGCAAAAAAAAAAAAAAAAAACTATATTTAAAAGAAGAAAGACAAGTGCCATAACTATGGAAAGTGGGATCACTGGGCAGCAGAGTGTAAGCTACCAAATAAGTCAAAGAATAACACACCACAAAATGAGGCTAATATATTAACTGATGAACCTGAACCTCAAGCTTTCATTGGAATGATGAAGAATGGAAAGGCCAGTGTCTCTTCTGAGTGGTGGTTGGAGAGCGGTGCTACCTGTCATACTACAAATGATAGGAATTTACTCACTAAGGTCATAGAAGTGAAAAACACAGTGGAAAATTACAGTGGTAATGAGACAGATGTGACTCATGTTGGAACTGCAAATTTGGTGCTTTTTTCAAGTAAATTACTAACTCTAAAATAAGTTAGAGTTGTACCTTTACTTGAAAGGAAATTGGTATCTTTGCTTGATAAAGCTTGTATTCCTTTCTCAACTATGAATGGTAGAGTAACTTTATTTGTTAACTCTTATTATTTTGGTTGTGCATTCATGATTAATGATATGTATAGATTGAGTTTAGATACTGTGAGCATAAACCATGTGAGTTCAACTTTGATTGATCCAAAGTTGTTACATAATAGACTTGGACATGTGAACTACAGGAAAATGCAACATCTAGCTAAAACTCTTGACACTCCATTAAATGCTTCTATTCGATTTGACAAACGTGAAGTATGTGCACAAACTAAGATCACTAGAAGTACTTAATAACATTCATAGACGATTTTTCTATATTTTGTCATGTCTATTTGTTGAAATCGAAAGATGAAGTTTTTGAAAGGTTCTAGATTTTTAAGTCAAGAGTAGAAAATCAACTCAACTTGAAAATTAAGAGGTTTAGGAGTGATAGAGGGGGAGAGTACACAATGACAGGATTCAAGGAATTTTGTGCTTCAGAAGGTATGATACTTGAAACCACTGCTCCTTACTCAACCTAATCAAATGGTGTTGCTGAGCGCAAGGATATGACATTAACCGAAATGTTAAACTCTATGTTACTTACAATTGGCATGCCTTCCTCCTATTGGGAAGAAGCAGTTCTAACTGCCAATTATCATATCCTGAACAGGTTGTCGCACTCTAAGTTGTCTATGACTCCTTATCATATATGACATAAGCGCTCTTGTAGATATGATAATCTTAAGACTTGGGGATGTATTGCTTATGTAAGAATACAAGATCCTAAGG
>JAVKPL010013145.1:0-71636 GCA_032173675.1 Gastrolobium villosum | reverse complement strand
CATCCCCGCAGACTCATCAAACTTGTACCAAATTTTTTCCTTTTTTTTTAATTAAAAAAACTGATGGGACCCACAAATTTTATTTGTGTGGCATAAGATCACACTTCTCTTGTGAAAGGAGAAGTGTATTCCCCATATATATAACCTCTTCCAAAACGTTAAATTATATAATGGGTTATACATGTATAATGTTACATGAAAAAACACTATTTGGTCCTACACTAACATAAAAGAAGAGAGAGAAAATGAATTGAGGAAAGAGAAAAAAAAATTGTGGACCCCACGTCTGTTTATTTGTGTAGGAAAACAAGCTTTCATCATGTTATCTAATAGATACATTTCCCTAAATTATATCCAGGAATTGTTGGTCTAATCCTTATTTGAGATTATATCCAAAAATTGTTGGTCTAATCATTATTTGAGTGAGTTTAATTCCTATAATCGTAATTCTTGAGGAGGGTGAATAAATCCAAATCTGAAACTGGATTAAATGGGTCTGGTAGCGGACACCCGTTGATATTTAAAAAAACATTTACACTGTCGTATCAAATAATTATATAGGAAGCTCTAGGTGGAGGAATTTTTTATTATGCTCCAGGACACACGTGGTCCTTCCATTCAAAAATTGACACCTGTATTATTTTTATTTTTTCTTTTTTTTCTCTTCTCTCTCCTCAACTTTTTATCTCTCTCACTCACCTGAGTCCCACCCTATCCTTTTTTGGTCCCGGAGCGCTAAAAGTTTGTTCCTAGGTGGAGATAAAACAAAGGAGAAGAACAAATATTCCTTATTTGTTTATTTTTTTTCTTAAAAAAATAACTAGTTAGAAGAATAGTAACGTACAAATTGTTTTGTTTTAATATTGTTTATAAGCTACAGGTAAAAAAAAACTAATAGTATCTGAAATATTATAGGGATATGGGTTAACTGAATCAACGGCTGGAGTTATTCAAACAATGGGTCCCGATGAGACTAACCGGCGGCCAGGAACAACAGGAAGACTGATAGGAGGGATGGAAGCAAAAATAGTGAACCCCAACACAGGAGAGGCCATGTTTCCTTGTGAACAGGGGGAACTCTGGCTTAGAGGACCTCCAATTATGAAAGGCATGCACTTTCTTGAGATTGATACAATTGTATTATTACTTGTCATTTGTGTTTTGTTTTGTTAAACTAAAGTAATAGTAATTTGTAGATTATTGCCATTAATAATGGAAAATTATTGTTTTTGTGTATGGTGTTAGGGCAGGTTATGTTGGTGACCCAGAAGCAACTTCAGTAACTTTGAGGGATGGGTGGTTAAGGACAGGGGATCTATGCTATTTCGACAATGAAGGTTTCTTGTATGTTGTAGACAGGTTCAAAGAATTGATCAAATACAAGGGCTACCAGGTAATTAATCTATCCGGTTCTTTTGTTCTACCATCCAAGTGAAGTGATGCCTGATTGCCAAAATAGTGTACTTTTATGTTAGTCCTAATACTTTGTATGTTTTTATTGTACCAAAAATAAAATAAAAAATACTTTGGATGTTTTAAGATAAAGCTTAAAAAACTTGGTAAATGGGAATATATATATATATATATATATGGGAATATATATATATATATATATATATATATATATATATATATATATATATGGGTTTTATAAGAGTTATGTCGTGGGAAAAATGATTCTGTTATGTTATAGAGATTCGTTTTGCGTGCAGAGTTTTTTTTTTTGCTGCGGGCCCCACAAAATGTTGTGTGTGTAGGAAAAGTTTTTGTTGTTATGTTAAATGATAGATGATAAACCCATATATATTATAGGTAGGATCCTTTGACACCAGTGTCAAATTTAAAATTTGGTACCTCGTCTGAGAGCCATTAGATAAAAAAATATCAATCATGATGTACCAAAAAAATATCAATCATGTCACATACTTATAAATCAGAACCATTGATTTTTTTTGATCTAATGGCTCTCAGATTAGGTGTCAAAGGATCATACCTCATATATATATATATATGGGCTTTGTTTTTCTCCTTTCACATGAGAAAATAAATTTTCCTACACACATGTTTAAGATAGTTCCCACCATTAAGAAATTAAAATAAAAACAAAAAAATAAAGCACACATATCGATGTATGAGTGACATGAGAAATACTTTTGCATATATATATATATATATATATATATATATATATATAGGAAAAAAGAAGAATAATGTTGTAGGAAAATTGTTAGGTTATGTGGGACCCACACTTGTTTTGAAAAAAAAATAAAAATAAGTGGATCCCACAATCCTTATTTCTATAACATAACCTAACAACTTTCATACAACATTATACTTCTATTTCCCATATATATATATATAATCTCATTTTACAGGTCATTGATATTATTTTCTCTCTCCTTATATTTGTTTCTCTCTACATGAACCAATAGTACATTTTCTATAAAATGAGAAAGAAAAAACCCAAAATTTAAATGTTCTTTTTATCAGAAAGGTAATAATTATTTATATTAAACTTATGAAATATTAAAAAAACCTATTAGAATTGGTCTGAGTTGGAATAATTTATATTAAGTTAAATTTTCAATTTTCACTGCCTACAAAAAAAAAAAATGTCCAATTTTCACTATTATATATAAAAAGAAAATATTAAAAAAAAACTTGGAATTAATGTTTCTATGTTAAGTTAGAGATCAAATTATTATTACAGATATAATTAGAGTGTCGATGAGATTTTTTTTTTCTTTATTTTTCTCCCAGAAAATTTTTTAGTGCTCCTACCCCTATATGATTTTCTATTGAATGAGTGACACTTATATATATATATATATATACTCTCTTCTCTCTATCTTCAGATAAATTGTCACATTTTCATTAGTTTGGATAATTGAAAAATTGGTGCTCGTGAGCACCAAAAGTCTTCTCCTCTCTCCCATTGTTTGATTATGTTTTACTCTCTTCTCTCTATCTTCAGATAAATTATCACATTTTCGTTAGTTTGGATAATTGAAAAATTGGTGCTCCTGACCACCAAAAGTCTTCTCCTCTCTCCCATTGTTTGATTATGTTTTTCGAAAATAACTTTATCTTGATTTTGTTGATAAACCTAAAAACTTTAATTTGTTTTTCCAATGTTACGAATTATGTTTCAATACCTCATTTTTATGCTATATTATATTTAAGGGGTTTATATATGTAATGTTACAGAAAAAAAATCCCAATTTCCGATAGACACAATGTCTATGGGGTTCGCTGTACTTTTAGAAAGAAAAAAATAAATAAAAATTGGCATTGTTTTCTATGTATCAATAGGAAAATAGTTTTATGTTCCGGCAACATAACTCTTCAATTTCCCTATATTTAATCTATCTAATTTGTACAAAGCTCTGACGGATTTGGTATTCTCTATTGCCCATTTTTAGGTGGCCCCTGCAGAGCTAGAACAATTGCTCATGTCTCACCCAAAAATAAATGATGCTGCAGTTATTCCGTAATAACTTATCTTTCGATATTTTAATATTTATGAAAAATGAATTTTTAGAAAATACGTTTTAGTGCTTGACATAATTTTTTTTTTAAATTATTTGGTGCCAAAGGCCCAAAAGACTTAAAAAAATACAAGGTTAATGGAATAGTTAAGAAGTATTTCTAATCAATTAATTGTTACCGCTTACAATCCATTGAGAAAAAAAGGAATGACTTCTACCACAAGAAAAACTTAATAAGTTTTTTTTTTTTTTAACTATTTTCTGCTCTTTCTTTTATAGAAAAATTTGAGTATCCAATACCAAAAACAACTTAATTGTAAGAGATATATTTTCAGTGAAAAATTAGTTTCTAAGAAACATATTTTGGTCAAAATATTTAGAAAATAACCTATATTCTCTTTCATATTTTCAAATAATATATATAAAGAAAATAATTATTACCAAAGTTTAATAAATTGGATTGGAAATCACAATTCAGAAAGACACAAGCTTAATTTATGCTATCTATGAAAGAATGAATTACCTTTAAACATCATCAACAGATACCCTGATGAAGATGCTGGTCAAGTGCCCATGGCTTTTGTGGTAAGACAGCCTCAAAGTTCCCTGAGCGAAGCAGCAATAATAGATTTTGTAGCCAAACAGGTGCTTTTCTCTTATACCATAAATAAACTTGGTATTTTGATTGTGTGCCTATTATATTCAAAAGAAGCCTTTAAATAGGTAAACCAATACAAAGGCTACGTACTGGAAAGAGGAGCAAAACAAACTCTTACAAACAGAATCTCTAAGATCCTAACAATCTCCAATATCTAAACTCCTAATTACAAACAGAATCTCTAAGATCCTAACAATCTCCAATATCTAAACTCCTAAACAAATATTATCTATAATTACAAACAGAATCTCTAAGATCCTAACAATCTCCAATATCTAAACTCCTAATATCTAAACCAATTAACAATCTCCAATACTCCCCCTCAAGTTGGAGCATGTAAGGATGAAATGCCCAACTTGGGAAGAAATCCAAGGAACGTGCGCTGTCCTAAGGCTTTGGTGAACAGATCTGCAAGCTGGGCAGAGGAACGAACATGAGCAGTAACTATGGTATTTGCCATGATATGGTCACGCACAAAATGACAATCCAATTCAATATGTTTCGTTCTTTCATGGAAAACTGGGTTTGCAGCTATATGTAAAGCTGCCTGATTATCACAAAATAATTCCATAGGAGTCGAGTGAGAGACACCAAGGGCGGCAAGGAAGGATTTAAGCCAAACTAGTTCTGCGGTAGCGGCTGCCATTGATCTGTACTCCGCTTCGGCTGATGAACGAGAGACAGTTACTTGTTTCTTCGTTTTCCAAGAGATTGGTGAACTTCCCAACATAATAAAGAAGCCGGTAAGAGATCTTCGAGTGAGGGGACACGACGCCCAGTCTGAGTCGCAGTATGCATGGATTTTAAGATCACAATCTGAGCGCAAAAGGAGGCCCTGTCCAGGATTTAGTTTAACGTACCTGAGGACCCGTATGACTGCTTCGAAGTGTGCTTGTTTAGGATGCTGCATAAATTGGGAGAGGATATGAACCACATAGCTCAAGTCTGGCCTTGTAATGGTAAGGTAAATTAACTTCCCAATCAGTCTCCTATATCGTTCAGGGTTCTCACATGCTGGCCCTTCCTCCAAAGCCAGGCGATGATTTTGCTCGATAGGAGAATGTGATGGTTTGCATCCACTAAGACCTGCCTCAGAAAGAATGTCTAAAGCATACTTTCGCTGACATAAGAACAAGCCCTTCTTGCTACGGGCAATTTCGATACCCAAGAAGTATTTCAAGTGTCCTAGATCTTTGATTTTGAAGCACCGATTGAGGTAGGCTTTCACGTCACTGCATGCTTGTGTGTCATTCCCTGCCAAGATGATATCATCTACGTACACTAAAAGGGCCAAGAAAGTGGCTCCTCTTTGAAGTGTAAACAGTGTGTAGTCCGCTCTTGATTGGACAAAACCATACGTTGTCAAGGATGTGCTCAGTTTGGAGAACCAGTTTCGCGGAGATTGTTTCAAGCCGTAGAGAGATTTGTCAAGACGACATACCTTATTGTTTGAACCATTGCTGAAACCTGGTGGAAATCGCATGTAAACTTCTTCGCTTAGATCGCCATTCAGGAAAGCGTTGTGCACATCAAGTTGGTGTAAGTCCCAGTTTTTAGCAGCTGCTACTGACAGCAGCGTCCGAACACTCACCATCTTCGCAACGGGTGCATACGTCTCGCTGTAGTCTTCTCCGGCAATTTGATGGTTTCCGGCGATCACTAGTCGTGCCTTATAGCGTTCCACAGTTCCATCAGATTTATATTTAATTTTGTAGACCCATTTGCTTGGAAGAGCATGTTTTCCTGGAGGTAATTCAGAGATGTGCCAAGTGCCATTATCCTCCAATGCATTAATTTCTAATCTCATGGCCTCCACCCATCGTGAGTCATTCATGGCTTCGCGAAAGTTTTTAGGTTCTTGACCTGCATCGATGGCTGCAACAAAAGCTCGATGTTGCGCAGAAAAATTATTCAAACTAACATAATTACTCATTGGATACTGAATACCTGAGGTGAGATTGGTGTGGACGGTGGGAGGTGAATGTGTTTCAGCCATATGACACGCGTAGTCCTGCAGGTAGGAGGGCGGCTTTCGTGCACGTGGTTGACGTTGAGGAGAGGAGTGCTGCACTGCATGTTCCGTTGTAATCGGACGATCTTCTAATGGAGGCTGGAAAGCTGTTATATCAGGACTTTTTTCCAAACGAGAGTCACTCCCCCTTTCCTCCGAAACTGGTTCCTCAAGAATTGGAAGTTCAGAAGGTTGTTCTCTCACCATAGTCTCCTTGTCGATTGCGGGTTGTGCTGGAGGTGAGTTAGGCACAGGCTCATCTCTTGGTTTGGCTTGAAATGGGAATATATTTTCTTGAAAGGTAACATCCCTTGATACAAATCGTTCTTGTGTTTCCAAATCCAGCAATCTCCAACCTTTTTGTCCAGTGGGATACCCAATGAAGGCACAACGTCGTGACCGTGAGGCAAATTTGTCATGAGGTTTGGGTCGGGTGTTAGCATAGCACAAGCATCCAAATGTGCGCAAGGTACTGTAATCTGGTGCTTCTCCATTTAGTACTTCATGAGGTGACTTTCCTTGAAGGATTTTTGTGGGTGTTCTGTTGATCAAATGCGCTGCAGTGAGGACGCTTTCTTCCCAGAATTCAACTGGCATACCTGCATGAAAGACCAATGCTCTTGCCACATTAAGTATATGTCTATGTCTCCTTTCTACCCTACCATTCTGCTGTGGTGTATAGACACACGTGGTTTGCTGCAAAATTCCTTTCTCACTAAGGAGCCTCATTATTTTATTGGATTTGAATTCCGTCCCATTATCAGAACGTATTGTTTTCACACTCTTACCAAATTGATTAGTTACCATAGCCAGGAATTTACTTACTCGATCGTAAGTTTCACTTTTGTCTGCCATCATATATACCCACAAACTCCTACTAAAATCATCCACAATAGTTAAAAAATAATGAGCACCCGAGAAAGAAGAAGTCTTGTAAGGTCCCCAAGTATCACAATGCACTAAATGAAAACAATCCTTACTTCGGGAATAGCTTAAAGGAAACACAGATCGAGTTTGCTTGGCACGTTGACAAACTTCACATGCCTTATTAATTACATCTTTATTCAAAACAAAATTAAATTCTGGAATCAAAGATAATGCTTGATATGACGGGTGTCCTAGCCTGTTATGCCACAACTCCACAGATTTTCCTGCTCGAACTGTTGAAGCTGAAGCACGCGTGGACTGAAACACATATACTCCATCACTAAGTTCACCCAAACCAATCTCCCTCTTCAGCATTAGGTCCTGCAAAGAACAACTTTTATCAGTAAACGTCACTATATTTCTGTTGTGTTTCAACAATTGCGAGACGGAAATCAGGTTACATCTCAATTGAGGCACATATAACACATTTTCCAGATCTAATTGTCCATCAAGTACAACAGTTCCTTCCTTTTTTGCACACGTGACATATCCGTTTGGCAAGGTTACACACAAAGGTTGAATATTTGTGATTTTTTGTAAAAGGTTTAAGGACCCTGTCATGTGACGAGAGGCTCCACTGTCCACAAGCCATTGGATATGAGTATTCTTACCAGAGAGATTTTCACTTGATGACCGTGGTTGATCGATCAGTGCCATCAACTTGTTGACAATTTCTGGTGTCAGCATCGAGTTTGTAGTGACCTGCTGCGGGGTGTCAGATGGCTGAGACATCACACGTTGGTTGTTATCCCAAGTCACCGCTGCATGCGCATGCTCCTGCATATAACGTCCCCCCGAACGTCCTCTTCCTCGCCCTCGTCCACCGGTTCTATTTGGTGGGAATCCAATGATATTCCAGCACTTGGAAGGATCGTGGTTAGTTTTTCCACAGTGAGGACATGGGAACCGTTCAGTCTGTTTCTCAAATGGCACACGTTGCCGTTCAGTCTGTTTCTCAAAGGGCACACGTTGCACTGTTTTCTCCATCTTCTCCTTGGATTCAACACGCGATGCATAGCCCACCACGTTCGCTCTTTCTTCTTGATTACGCGCTATGTTACGGTGAGTTTCTTCTTGCGTAACCGTGGCATACACTTTGTTCACAGAAGGCAGGGGCGAGCTATTCAATATTTGTGACCGTAAGTTGCCAAATATGGTTTCGTCCAAACCCATAAGAAATTGGTAGACTCGGTCATGTTCCCTCTCTTCTTCAGTCTCCTTCGCGTATGCACATTTATCTCCACATGCACACGCCTTGCGAGCTTTGCTCCCTTCAAGCTCGTCCCATATTCCTCGCAGCCTTGTGTAGTATTCTCCCACACTGCTGCCAAGTTGTTTTATATTAGCCAAACTCGTTTTGAGCTGGTACTGACGGGAGAAATTTTCCACAGCATACCTTTCTTTTAGGTCGTCCCAAAGATCCTTCACCTCATCAAAGCATTTGATGAATGGTTGGAGCTTTGGGTCAATGGTGTTGTGTATCCAGCCATTGATCATCGAGTTACACATCTCCCAAGCTCGCCATTCTTCTGCGTCTTCCTCGTCTGGTTTCTTCACGACTCCGGTTATGAATCCCAACTTATTTTTGGCCTTAAGTGCGTTTTTCATGAGCTTAGCCCAATTTTCGTAGTTGGCCTCTCCGCGCAGCAATACAGTTGTAAGCAAAATGCCTGGGCTATCTGAGTTTGCCAGGTGATACGGGGACGCCGGGTCCGACGGCTTCAACTTGCTGGCTCCTTCTCTGGCCATACTCGTAGGGCTAGCTTTCACACTTGTCTACACAAACTTTGCGGAAAGCGTGGTTTATCAGGAAGGCTCTGATACCAAAATAAACTTGGTATTTTGATTGTGTGCCTATTATATTCAAAAGAAGCCTTTAAATAGGCAAACCAATACAAAGGCTACGTACTGGAAAGAGGAGCAAAACAAACTCTTACAAACAGAATCTCTAAGATCCTAACAATCTCCAATATCTAAACTCCTAATTACAAACAGAATCTCTAAGATCCTAACAATCTCCAATATCTAAACTCCTAATATCTAAACCAATTAACAATCTCCAATACATTTTTCTCCTGGTGAACTCCCATATATACTTTTTTTTGTTCCATTGAAATTTTAAGTTTTCATCCATTGTGGATACATTTCCTTCTAGTTAGCATATTGAATGGAAGTATATATATTTTGTAATTTGCTCGTGGTTGCAGGTTGCACCGTACAAGAAAATAAGGCATGTGACTTTTGTTGATTCTATACCAAAGAATGCAGCGGGAAAGATACTGAGGAAAGACTTAAAAAATAAAATTGTCCTCCATCGACCTTCCTCTAGGTTATAATGCTTAGTTTCAACCACCGGCGGAACGACATGATTGCCTGTATGTGTAAAAGCAGACACAAAAAAAATTTCGTTTGAAATAACTTGAATAGAGTAAAGTATATTTTGGGTTCTCGACAAAAATTATAGGACCCATTTAATCCCTCGAGAAAATAAAAGTTAATTTTTGGTCCCTCTGAAATTGAAAATAGACACAATTCGTCAAAATCGTGGTTTCTCTTAAATTTAAAGAAGACTCACGTTAGTTCCTCAAAGGTACTAACATAGGTCTATTTTGAATTCCAGAGGAATCAGAAGTCGACTTTTCCCCCTAAGGATTAAATTAGGTTCGTAATATTTGTTGAGGACATAAAAGTACTTTACTCTAGCTTAAAGTAGCATTTACAAAGAATGAGATATTCGTGAAATAGCAAAGCTTTGTATATGTGAATAGTTTTCTTTTCTCTCCTTGTTTATATTTTATTTCATTTTTTCATGCCTTAAAAATTTCTTTAAATTTTTTTTTCGCTAGCGCTTCCCCCGAACCCTAGCCATTAAGTAGAAGGGGCAAAACGGGTCAGCTCACCTCGACCCACCTCGCCGCGCATTTTGATATGAGTTGAAAATCCTAACCCACCCCGTTTTGTGGTGAGTTGTCAACCCACCTAAAAATTAGAAAAGAGTAAATATCATTTTGGGTCCCTAACAAAAAACACGGTCCCCAATTTATTCCCTTACAAAATAAAATAGTCTCGAGGTCCCTACGAAATTCAAAATGGACCAATTTTAGTCCTTTTGAGGGATTAATATGGAATTTATGAGGGACCACAATTTCAACTAAATGGGTCCATTTTGAATTTCTTAGGGATCTCGAGAGTAATTTTTTTAAAAGGGATTAAAATGGGGACCGTATTTTTTGTCAATGACACAAAACGGTATTTACTCAATAAAAAATAATTAAAAATAAATATAAATTATATTTTATTAGTTTCATACTATAGTTATTTTTATTTCACAATCCCCTTAGTTTTTTTCCCAATTTCAAGCCTAAATGTATTAATACCCGGTAGATATTTTTTAGGAACTTATTTTTGCCTCCATATATGGATAACCTTTGTCATAAATAAAAATTTTCTTCTTTATTTTTTCTAGGGGAGTACTAAAATAAAAAAAATTCATATCACAAAAGCTTAGTGACAAATATAATACTATCTATTAGTAAAAAATAAAATAAAAATTGACCCGCGGGTCAACCCGCCTTGACCCACTGCTAACCTATTTTGACCCACAACTAAGCGCGACGGGTTGAGGTGGGTTGAAATATATAACCCAACCCGCCCCGTTTTGGCGCGTTGACCCATCAGGTGTAACCCATATTGCCCCCATACCACTAAGTGTGCAGACATAAATAAAATTTTCTGGATCCATCACTGATTTCAATTCATAATGTCTTTGTTTTCTAGCAAAATTAACTGGTATTTAGTTAAATGAGAATGATTTTTTTTTTTATGAGAGTCCTGAAATGGAATTCTATAAAAAATTGTATGAATTGGTGAGAAAATTTAAAAATAAATAAATAATGATGAAATGTTATTCATTTTCCATTATTATTTGTTGTCAAACAATCTTATGCCATTGAATAATTTTTGTTCAATGGCATTCTAACAAAATCTACCATGTACGAAGAATTGTTTATATCAAATAAATAAATTTTTAATTTGTTTTTTTAAATGGTATCTCATTTCACATTGTTCAATGAGTTAAATTTTGATATGCTACTAATGTATAAAAATCGTTTATTACTATTTTTTTTTAAATTTGTTGAATATATTTGGACGCTCAACATATAGTACAACACATGAGTATGATATATACTCAACTATTTACTAATTTTGACCCAAAAATAAAAGAGAAATTATCAAAACATGGTTTTGCAGATTTTGACTAGGCTGGGATAAATGGACCCATCGTTGCCTAAATTTTTGCATCCACTCTAAAAGGACCGGACATGACCTGGTTCACTAGGTTACCCAAGAACTCAATTGACTCGTTCAAAGACTTTGTAGAACTTTTCCGCTCAACTTCGCCACCAGTGAGACACACCCATTGCAATGCCTTGGGCGCAGTTTGGAAAAAGGGAGGAGAAACACTGCGCAGTTATCTAGACCATTTCAAGGAGGCCGCTCTCAAGGTAGGAAACATGACCGAGAGCGTACAACTACACTTGATCAATGCCGGGCTAGATAGAGAATCCCCTTAGGCCAAATCAATATACAAAAACTCAATCAATAACCTGGAAGAGTTCAGAAGGAGGTCAGACAAGTACTTAGATGTGGAAGAGATGGCGTTAGTTTATGCAACTACAAAGTCAAGGTTCTCCAAAGACTTCATCGTCAAAGTCCTGACAAAAGGAACGAAGACAGGGATCGGCAGGGGCCTAGAAAGGTGGCCAAATCCCGCTCTAGAGCGCTAGAAGAGCATTTTTCAATAGCAAGATTTGATACTTACACTCCCATGAATGTCTTTAGGGCTCGAATATAGTGAGAGGTTGCCCAAACTGACTCAAGAATGCGGAAAGGCCCAAGTCTAATAGAAACAAGGGAAAACTTGACTGCTCTAAGTACTGTGCGTTCCACGATGGCCACAGACATACCACTGATGAGTGCTGGGACCTCTAAGATGCCATTGAAAAGCACATCAGGGAGGGAAATCTTAAACAGTACCTCATACACACTCAAGGCAGGAAAAATGGCAAGCGCAGACAATGACGCTGTAGTGGAGCGTAAGCTCAAAGAAGGATAACAGGAGAAGGGACCATGATCAAGATGACAAAGGCAAAGGCAAGAAAAACTAGGCCAAAGATGATGAATTTCAAGAGCCCAAATTTGACTGCAATGTGATAAGCGACGCCCTTGGAGACGGTGGACATATTGCTAGTGCAAGGAGAAGATACCTGAAGTAGGTTATGTCGATGAGAGACATGTCAATTTTCAAGGAAAAAGGGGACAGACCAGTTCCTCCAAAATTGTTTTTCACCAAAGAAGATCTGCAGAAGGTTGTCCTGAGTCACACTGATGGGCTCGTGATCACCAAGGTGTTGGTAAACTGCCTAGTCAGGAGAATATTCATTGACCTTGGCAGTTCAGCTGACACACTATTCTGGAGTGCTTTCCTGAAAATGAATCTTAATGAGTAAGACTTAAAACCTTGTGTAACCAAGCTGGTAGGATTCAATGGAGAGCGGTCACCTACCAAAGGTTACATTGACTTGAAGCTTACGCTAGCAACAAAGGAAGCATTTCAGACTAGACGAGTCCGTTTAATTGTTATGGATGCTACCTCATTTTATAATGTTATAATAGGATGAGCCACTATACATGAGTGGGACATGCTTGTCTCCAACAAGCATTAGGCACTGAAAATGATGGGGGCAAAAAATGAGATTGTGACCATCAGAGGAGTTCAGAAAGAGTTAAGGGAGTGCTATTATGAGACACTTAAAGTCAGCGAGGGCGGCTTATCCTTGCCCACAAGAATTCGAGAAGAAGAAAAGGTCCCTGCAAAAGTGAAGACCATATGCCCTTGTGGAAATAAAGACTACATGGTCAAGCTTGATATGATGGAGTAGGTACAAACCCCCAGGACGAAACCAGAAGGCGAATTGAAGAACATTGTCATTGGAGAAAAACTTTATCATTTTACCAAGATAAGTAATAACACGGACCCCGGTGCAAAGAGCCGTATTGCATCCTCTTTAAAGGAGAATCGAGATGTCTTCGCATGGAAGGCGTCTGAGATACCAGGGATTGACCTAACTTTTTTGCTGGCACAAGCTCTCTATCTACCTAGGGGCGAAGCCAATCTCTCAGAAGAAAAGAAAGATTGGGTCTAACCAGCGTCAGGCACTAAACGATCATGTGGATGAGCTATTGGAAGCCGAGTTCATCAGAGAAATGCAGTACACTACGTGGCTCTCAAACGCGGTGTATTTTCATGCTATATTATATTTAATTTATCTAATCTATATAAAGTTATTGTCGGATTTGGTATTCTTCGGTCATTACGCATTTTAGGTGGCCCTTGCTAGGGGTGAAAGTGGGCTGGGTTGGGCCAAGCTTTGCCCCGAAAAGCCCAAGTTTACGTCAAAAAATCTCAGTTTGGCCTGGCCCAAGCCTAGTACGAGTCTAACTGTTAGCGTAACTTGACCTGTGTATAAAAAAATAAATGGCCTGACTTAGCCCGTTGGCCTGATAATTTTTGACTTCCAAGTAGAACCGTGAATGAACTTTACAAAATACTCAAATCTTGTTGCTAAATCAAAAATCATAATTTCGACATCCAAACAGAATCATGAATCACAACAAAACTCATACAATCTGCATTTAAGTCACTTTCAAAATCAAAATGCTCAAACCAAATAACATATATTTCATCATATCCAACAAAAAAAATTCATACTATGTAAATTAAAATAACTACGTGAATCCAACAAACACACGATGATGCTTGTTGTAAGAACCCGCACTGATAATTAATGTAATTAATTAATTAATTGTGAGAATTATAAAATAATTTCGTAATTGATCCTAATAATTATTACGAGACTTTAATAATTACAGTAAGTGATTTAGAATGCTGAAAATCGCTTTTCGGAATAAAAGTGCAGATACCGGTTCCGCTAGTCGGTATAAATGCGCATCGAAAAAGTATCCCAGAAATTTATAATAAGTGCATGATAATTACTAGAATAATATGTAGGACTTGTAAAACGAGTTTCAAGTCAAAATAATTAGATTTGATGCCAGAACTGATACTGGCTATGGAAAAGCGCGTACCGAAAAGGTGCTCCGAAAAATAAAATAAAAATATGAAAAATCTTAGAAAAATGAGTAGGTTAAGGTTTCAAAGTTTGGGATCAAAATATTTTGCGTAGCTATTAAGGCTAATACCGCGCTTTATGACTTAAGTGGCTATATATAGCCTTGGCACATGATCCTAGGTCTGATTTTGGGTGCCTCCTTCATGGGATTTTCTGAGTTTGAACTCTCTCCTTGCAGCCTTCTTCTTCCTTGCTTGGGAACTCACCAAAGAAACTACTTTTCTTCCATTTCTTTGCATTTAAACACCTTGGGTGTGTGAGAACAATCCTTGTGGGAGGGGAAAGTGGCTTCTTTCTCAGTATAGCTGCTGCCTTGTGAGGTTGAGAGTGTTGTATTCTAGTTTTGGTGAAGAGGGAGCTTTTATCTTGGTTGTTGTGGCTCCAAGGAGCCATCTTTGGTGCAAAGGGCCAACTTGTGTTTGGACTGTGAGAGTGGTTGGACTCTTGGCTTGGATTGATTGCTTGCAAGGTAAGCTTTCGTGTCATCAGTTTAGCCATGTTGTGGTTCCACCATGTCCCATGGGGATGTGGTTTATGCATGCTGTGTTACATGCTTTTGATGTTTTGGAAATGCTGTTGAGCTGTTATATGCAATGTGTTGTTATGATATGCATGTGAGTCCACCTATACGGTAAGCCTGAGCATGTAGTACATACAATAGGGTGAGGCTGTGGGTGAGGTAAAAGCGGTGTTCCTTGTACATACTATGTGGGTAATAGACGCATTCCTGCATTTCTCTGGCCAGTAAAATAGTGATAACTCATATGGCATGGATGTCTGTTGCACTGCATACTTTTGGAACTTATACTGGAAATTACTGCTTTTAGAACTTATATTGCACATGTAAGTGAGCTTGGGGTGGAAGATCATTGAGGACCCCTTGTCTTACTGAGATTTCTTGTTAGAGATCTCACCCCACTTTTGAGACCGTTGTTAGGGCTATGTGCCTTATTTGGTGAGCATGGGGATTGTCCATGCCACATTGACTTGTCTTTATGTTTTCAGACATTAGTTGATTAATATATCAGGATATTGTCCGGACTACGTGTTATAGATCCGTGACTTTAGATATTCACTTTATATTTATATATGAGGTATTCAGTAGTTGTCTTACAATTTACATACAGACATTATGTTACGAAATTGATTAAGTAATCAACTTGGCTAAGGTTAATGACGTCATAATTGAATTAAAGAAAAAGTTATCCCGCATTTTAATTAAGCGTGGCTTAATACGATAGTATGTTAACAAACCGGGTTAACACGGGCTCTTACATTTTATGGTATGATAGCACTTTCTAGGGAAGAGCCTGTATGTATTGCAATAACTTAGGATGTTTCGTTGCGTGTCTATCTTGTGTTCTCTCTGATTGGTGTGTAGTATGATAATGCATATATGACCACATGGCGTGGGCCTGATCAACTCATTCTTTGTGTAACTTTTGCAGAGTCATGGTGCAACTAAGTAGGAACCAGGGTACGAGTGAGGATCAACCTGATCCTGTCCTGGCTGCATTGGCTGAGATGCAGGCGGCCCGAATGGAGGAGATGCAGGAGGCCACGAGGCTGGCAAACCAAGCTATGCTGGACGCCATTAGAGAGGCGAACAGGGGAGCCACTGAAGATGTACTGGAGGAGAATCAGATGGCAAACATGACGATGATGATGGTCATGTTAGAGGAGTTGAGGGCTGGTCCTACTGCTGGCCAGTGTCCTCCACCGCCTCCACCTCCACCGAGTCACCAGGAGGACACCCAGAGTCAGATGGGTGAGGGTAGCCACCTGACGGGGGCTATGCAGGTCGTTCCTGTTTTCGTCGAGGATCGTGATGAGATTGACCACCGGCTGAATGCTTTCCGCAAGAATAAGTCGCCTACTTTTGATGGATCCTAAGATCCCATTGCTGCTGCTAGATGGCTCCAGGCCCTGGACAAGATATTCAGGGTGATGCAGTGCACCGAGCCACAAAAGCTGATGCTCGCCACGTACATGCTGGAGGGCGATGCCCATGAGTGGTGGATGAACATTTCCCAGGTGTTCGAGATGCAGGGGCACGTGATGACGTGGCCGTTCTTTGAGGATTGCTTCCTTGGTCGATACTTCACATATGACGCTCAGGAGAGGAAGCAGGGAGAGTTCGACAGGTTGGTGCAGGGCTCGTTGTCTGTTGACGAGTACCTGGCCAAGTTCAATGAGTTGGTCAAGTTTGATCATTTTCGTATGACGAGGCTGACTCCCATTTTCTTAGTTGCTAAGTTCCGTAGGGGACTTAATGAGGACATTGCTGGTCACCTTGCTGGTTCTGGTTCGAGAGACTTCGGGGCTCTGGTGCAGCAATGTCGTGATATTGAGGATTTCTGCAGTGCGAGTAAGGCCAAGAAGGCTAAGATTGAGGTGCCACAGGGTACTGGTGGTTCCACTTCCTGGAGAGAAAAGAAGTTTGGGAACAAGGGCAAAGGAAAACAGTTGGCGGCTAAGCAAGCGCCAAATCAGTTCAAGAGGACTTCTGCTCAGGGGAGTGCAGCGAGACCTCCTGCTCCCAGATGCTCGGGATGCGGGAAGTCACATTTTGGGCCGTGTTCTACAGGCCAATTGATATGTTTCCAGTGTAGCAAGGAGGGCCACTACTCCAGAGATTTCCCGTCAGCGACGGCGAGAGCTGCTGCAGTGCAGGCAGTTCCCTTGCAGATGGTTCCTATAGTGGCACCAGCAGTGCCACTGCTACTAGGCGTGTGTACACCTTTGATCGTCAGCAGTCGGATAGAGCTCCGAACTTAGTCAGAGGTACTGTTACCATTGATGGTTCAGCAGTTGATGTGTTATTTGATTCCGGGGCAACACATTCGTTTGTTGTTACCCCTATTGCTGTGAGGCTTGAGTTGCCCAGTGCCGTGTTTTCTCCACCGATGCGGGTGACCACCGCCACCGGAGAAAAATGTTTGACCTCCACTTTCCATCGCGATGTAGCGTTCCAGTGGGATAGTCGTGACTTCTCGGTAGATCTGATAGGATTACCGATGGCCAACTTGGAGATTATTCTGGGCATGGATTGACTGTCCAGAAACTGTGCATTGATTGATTGTTGTGCCAAGAGAGTGGTGACGTCTCCGAGTGGGTCCACAGTCAGTTCCTCACCGTTGATTTCAGTCCTGCAGGCGAGGAGGGCCTTGAGAGCAGGGCCATTTGGCTATGTCATGTTGGGAGGTTTGGTGAGTGGGACACAGGAGGATCTCACTGGCATTCCTGTGGTGATGGAGTTCCTCGAGGTGTTTCCCGAGGAGATTCCCGAGTTTCCATCGCAGAGGAAGATAGAGTTCTCCATTGACTTGTTTCCTGGTGTGGGGTCTATTTCATTAGCTCCATAACGGATGTCGCCATCGGAGTTGGCTGAGTTGAAGAAGCATATTGAGGATCCTTCAGCGAAAGACTTCATTCGGCCGAGTGTGTCTCCTTGGGGAGCACCGGTCATCTTCGTGAAGAAGAAGGAAGGATGGGACAATGCGATTGTGCACCGACTACAGGCAGTTGAACAAGGTGACAATCAAGAACAAGTATCCCCTTCCACGCATTGATGATTTATTGGATCAGCTCAGGGGTGCTTGCGTGTATTCGAAGATTGATCTCCGGTCCAGATACCATCAGATTCGGGTAAAGCCGGAGGATGTCCCTAAGATCGCATTTCTCTCGAGATACTTTCATTATGAGTATTTGGTGATCTCGTTTGGACTCACCAATGCACCCGCAGTGTTCATGGACTACATTAACAGGATCTTCCAGCCATACCAGGATCAGTTTGTGATCGTCTTCATTGACGAAATCTTGATTTACTCCAAGACAGAGGAGGAGCATACTGAGCACTTGAAGATTGTGTTGCAAGTGTTGAAAGAGAAAAAGCTTTATGCAAAGCCGTCAAAATGTTAGTTTTGGCTCAAGTCGGTGAAATTTCTGGGTCATGTGATTTCCGTTGATGGAGTTGCAGTTGATCCTAATAAGATTGAGGCCGTGATGGATTGGGAGAGACCCAAGACGGTTTCAGAAGTGAGAAGCTTCTTAGGTTTGGCAGGGTACTACAGGAGGTTCATTGAGGGATTCTCCAAGATGTTGTTACCGATGACTCGCCTTACCCGAAAGGAGACTCCGTTTGTGTGGACACATGAATGCGAAGAGTGCTTCCAGGAGTGGAAGGAGAGACTGACTATTGCACCTGTGTTGGTTCTTCCTGATCCCGCGGAGCAGTTTGAGCTTTATTGTGATGCCTCTGGGAAGGGGCTAGGCTGTGTGTTGATGCAGAAAGGGAAAGCTATCGCTTATGCTTCGAGGTAGTTGAAACCTTATGCGGAGAACTACCCGACTCACGACTTGGAGTTGGCAGCTATTGAGATACTGCTGTGTTTGGACTGTGAGAGTGGTTGGACTCTTGGCTTGGATTGATTGCTTGCAAGGTAAGCTTTCGTGTCCTCGGTTTAGCCATGTTGTGGTTCCACCATGTCCCGTGGGGATGTGGTTTATGCATGCCGTGTTACATGTTTTTGATGTTTTGGAAATGCTGCTGAGCTGTTATATGCAATGTGTTGTTATGATATGCATGTGAGTCCGCCTATACGGTAAGCCTGAGTATGTAGTACATACAATAGGGTGAGGTTGTGGGTGAGGTGCAAGCGGTGTTCCTTGTACATACTATGTGGGTAATAGACGTATTCCTGCATTTCTCTAGCCAGTAGAATAGTGATAACTCATATGGCATGGATATCTGTTGCACTGCATACTTTTGGAACTTATACTGGAAATTACTACTTTTAGAACTTATATTGCACATGTAAGTGAGTTTGGGGTGGAAGATCCTTGAGGACCCCTTGTCTTACTGAGATTTCTTGTTAGATATCTCACCCCACGTTTGGGGACGCTTATTTCAGGTTCAGGGAACCCAGGGGTTGAGACTCCTAGTGGCAGTAGGCCAGTGCTGAGTTAGATATTGCTGTATATGCTGACATGACTGGATATTGGCTGTTGTTTATGTTTTCTGTTATTTTCATGATATTGAGTTGAGACCGCTGTTGGGGCTATGTGCCTTATTTGGTGAGCATGGGGATTGTCCATGCCACATTGACTTGTCTTTATGTTTTCAGACATTAGTTAATTAATGTATCAGGATATTGTCCGGACTACGTGTTGCAGATCCGTGACTTTAGATACTCATTTTATATTTATATATGAGGTATTCAGTAGTTGTCTTCCAATTTACATACAGGCATTATCTTATGAAATTGATTAAGTAATCAACTTGGCTAAGGCTAATGACGTCATAATTGAATTAAAGAAAAAGTTATTCCGCATTTTAATTAAGCGTGACTTAATACGATAGTATGTTAACAAACCGGGTTAACACGGGCTCTTACACTTGTAGTAAGTATAACATCTCCCAAAAACCTTTTAATATATTCATATACGCAATCTAACATGCTGAAATGCTGGTTCCTCCTACATAAGAAATAAGTTCAAATTTCTATTAAAATATAATCGAATATAATTAAGTTATAAATAGTTGCAATTGATTAAATTTATATCTTTTATTTTTCCTTCAAGGCATTTTTATTTTAATTAAAATAAATAGTACAATATAGGTCGGCCTGTAGGCTTATAGGTTAGGCCTTGTGAAAGTGAGCCCACTGCCTTTTTATTAAACAAGCTTTTTCAAGACCCAAGCCCGACTTATTTTACGAAATATACTACGTCAGGTCTGACCTAACATAGACTGAGCCGTAGGCCTAGCCCCTATAGAGCTAGAACAATTGCTCATGTCTCACCCAGAGATAAACGATGCCGCAGTTATTTCGTATTGTCTTTCGATTTTTTTTTTAAAATTTATTTATGAAAAGTTATTTTTAAATTGTCATAACTTCTTCGTTTCGTATATATTTTAAGCAAATCTTAAAAAGATCATTGTGTCTATTTTCGTATGAAATTTAAGTTCAAGCTCAAAGCATTTTGAGAGTTTTGATCAAAATAGTGATGCTTCTTTTCAATTAGGCATGCTTATTTTCTATCATTTAGCCATGCTTCTGTTCTTTTACTTTTGGCATAACAGGTAGCAATTAACTTCTCTAATTATTGCTAGTGCTCGGCAGCTTGAGCTGGTTATCCCTATTTCTATTAGTGTTGTCTTTGGTGGCATGTTATATTTTTCTTTTCTTTTTTGAACTACGCATGTTATGTTTTTCTAAACCTTCTATACATAACAGTTGATTTCAGGCCCTATATACATCTATGGCCTAAACCAACAAATTTTTAGAGTGCCTTTTCTTCTTATAACGAGGATAAACTAGATACCTAAATTTCTAGCCTCCACCTATGTTATTTCCTACCTCTATCATTTTCCTCTCTTTCTCTAGGTTGCTTCCTCCATCCATTACTGCGTACTTGTTTATCTAAAATTTGACATAAATGTTGTATAAAAAAAAAAAAAAGAATTAACATAAATGTTTCTTCTATAGCATGTTCAAGTTTTATTTCCCCATTATGCTCTTAGGTCTATAGGGGATTGGCAACCTTAGTCAAAGTCTACTAAGAAATGTCCTTTTGAGTCTTCTAGGGAAAAGATTCTGGCTTCGGACTTCTTTAGAACCTTTTCAATAATTCCCTTGTGTCCGTCAATAGGATTTGTCTGTTTCTTGCATTTCATCGAGACTCCTTCTTCAGCCTATCCCATGCAGTTTTTGCTATATCCTAAGCCTTTGTAGCATTGATACTGATACGGTACACGTGACATGATACGACATGACACTTCGACACGTTAATTCTAAAAAATGTTAGATTTCGACACATTAGGACACGTTTTGATATTAAATAATATTTTTAATATATGTGGTGTATATTATATTTAATATTTAATAACTTAATAAAAAAATGAATCTAAACTTATAATATTCATAAATTTTGCAAAAAAACATAAGATATCCCAAATATTTATATTAAACTCAATAAAATAGTAATCGTAATCCAACGAATATAATAGTTGGAATTAAAAACTCAATGCAATATAACCTTTAAACTTTTTTTTAATTTCTATAACGTGTGTTGGAGTGTCGGAAAGTGTCGGACACGACACGTCAGAATTTTTTTTTTTTGAAGTGTCGGTGCTTCACCATTATTCTTGTTAAAATATCTTTTGATACAACAGACTAGATGCACGTTAAGGCTTTGTACCATTTTGCACACTACAAATTATGTCAGCATGACTTGGATTGGCTCCAATAGGTCATGGAACTTTTCTTGTTTCAACCACTTCCAACAAATCAAAAGCTTTTTAATATGTCTCCATATAGGGTAGTATTCTCTGACGAATTCAGCCACTGGGATTGTTGAACCAATGTTGTTTAGCTTTGAATGAGAGCAATTGTGGGTATGTTGGCTTGATTGAGGGCTCTGATGAAAAGGTTGTGACAGCAAGGAGGCAATGTAATTTGGCTCAAGCTGATGGGTAGTAAGTGCCCTCTCTAAGGCGACCATTGCTCTGAGTTCATGGTGGTGTTATTGGAGGATGATTAGTAGAGAATCAAAGCTTCCTGTTCTTTTTTGACTCGACGAAAAAAATGTTCATGGTGACTTGAGTGGCAGAGTCCTCAAAGAATGATGGCTCATCCAGTGGGGTTGTTTATGTTTTTCTTATTCTATTTCGAATTTTTTCTTAAAAAATTAATAGGAAATTAATTAATGATCCATAGCTAATATAAATGAAAGGCTTTGATTGATTCACCGATAGTTACTTAAAAGATCCAAAATGAAAGAATTCCTTGAAATAATAGTTAAAAATTTATTATCTAATTGAAGCCAGCATTAATTCTTGGACTTTACAAAAGGCCCAAAATTTAGAAGGTTTACTACACTTTTCCCGACAAATTTAGAAAAAATCATTGTTATGAGAAAGGTCAAATGAAAAACTTTGAGGAAGTGTCCACTTTTTGGACAGATTGCACTTATATAACAATTTCGTTAGTTTCTTAACCCCTATAAGAAAGGTCAATATTGTGTTACTCAGTAGTTAGAACATCAACTAATGCATAAACTAAATAAACAAACAAATAAATAAATAATAAACTATAATGCAATCTACCCAAAATTTCACAGCACAAATTTAAAGTTAACTATATCCAATCTTACCCTAATACTTTTACAAAGAGTATTTCCCAAAATTCGGTCACGTAAGAGCAATATTACCACTATTTCAAGACTCTCCTCTGGTATAATATGTTCAATGTAAGTTTATTCTTTTTTTTTATGCAGATATGTTCAATGTAAATTAGGAAATCTACTCAAATGATTTAAAAAATTATTGTTAACTTTTTCAATATGTTCAGTATAGAAAATAAAACTATACCATCTAGTTTCCAAATATATGATTTATCAGTCTGTAGATTGTCTTTAATTCCATTTGTTGATTCAAGCATAATACATCATTATTGTAGGACCCCAAAAAAGAAAAAGAAAAAAAAGAAGCAAATAATACTAGCAAAGCCAACCTAAGTAACATTCTTGTTCATATACATATTTAGCCTGGTTTAAAAACATAAGCTTAAAAGCAAACAAATAAAAAAAAAAATAGCTTTAAAAATTACATTAGTATATCGGAAATTTTTACAATACTCCCATCCCACCCATTTTTTCATACGTCCATCCAATAAAAATCAAACACCAATTATGATACAATAACATGTAAGAGAAAAAAAATACTATTTAAACACAGGTATTTCTTGTGAGTGGCAGTATTACATACTACCGTAATATGGAAAATGCGCTCTAGTATATCACCCTGAACTGGCAAGAGCTGATTGTAATACATCTTCAAGATATTTCTCAGCAGCAGCATACTGCCTTTTCTTATCCTCAATAGCTAAGGCAGCCAAAGCTTTATCCTAGACAATCACAACCAACAGAAAATATAAGAATAAACGCAACATAATTATACAATACTCCACAACTATAACAGAAAACATGTGGAACAAGAAATACCGGAGGCAAATCCTGGTAGCTCCTTAGAGTATCCAGGATTGGCTTAGTTTTCTTCTCCAGCTCCTTTCTATGTTCAGCCATTTCCACCAAAACCCTATGGCTGACCTCTGGGGTATAACCTGCATGACTGAGCACCGCCTGCAGCAACATTATTCAGCATGTTAAAGATCAGAAGTATAAAAACACAAAATAGAATTGTAAATAAGGGTGAAATTCAGTTTTTCACTCTGGTGTAGCCCAATTATAACATGTCAACCAAAGAATAGAAGTAGAGAGTTAAAATTTCCATGAGAACTGATGTAAATATGGATTTGTGATGTCTGCTTTTGATTCAGATGTGTACTTTAGTCCAAGACTTGTATTCTGTCCAGTAAAATAGTACTACCCGAGTGAGACTACTTTTTTTATGTTCGATGATCTTGCTAGATTAAAGATATGCCTGATAGGGTACTACGAATACATGTCTTACTAATCATGCACAAATTGATTCACACAATTATAAAAGTTGCTGCGTAATTTCGAGCTTCTGCAAATAAACAGAAGTTACTCATGATGCTGATAGCCTTCATTCCTTGTAGCATAGCTTTGGCTATAAGAATTCAAATTACATAAGGTTGGTTCCATTTTAAGCTAAGACACTAAGCTTATAACAGTTAAAACTTCAGAATTCTCGCATTCATGATGTGTGCTAAGCAGAGGCATGAAGAGAGTGCTTTTTTTTATTTTATTTTTGCACAAGGGGATTCTGCCATGAAGGAAAAGTCACTTAACTGCATGGGTCTAGTTGAGGGATCAATGACTTGCGATAGGTACCAATCCTTACACAAGTCAGAAAAGAACACTAAAAAGAAGAACACTCACCAGATTATTATTCGGTGATGGATGCAGAAAGCTAGCATTAGGGAATTGAACAGTGAAATGATGCTACTGTGGCCGAGAGTCCCCCTCTCACTGCTATCCACACACTACCTTCTTATATTTTCATTTTTGCCTAACTGAATTCCATCCCCCGCTATTCCTTGCCAGTTCAGCATTTAGTTATTCTCTAAACTTAACAAAATAAATATTCCCTTTATTTTCTATTATATCCTCCTCAACCTTGTGTGGTTATCCTTCTACTTCCCATCCCTTTCCTTACAGCGTATGCCTCAGTAAAGGGGTCTACCAGTACAATACTCCCCCCTTTTATGCTGTAAGGACACCAGAGCAAAAGGAGTAGTCCCCCAACCAATCGCGAAATTCTGTGCCTGGATTTCTGTATAGTCATAGATATCGAGCTCCATCAAATTGGTATGCAGTTGCAGGCTGTCCAGTATGGTTTTTTCAAGCTGCGAGTTATCAGAGTAACCCAATGACAACTTTTCAGGACCAATCTTTTCCTTCAATTTAGCCTTTTCAGAATCCTTATTATCGACAATATGTTCTTTGTAATGAATTACAATGTTCCATTTAAGTTAGATAGCTCTCCCATTTCAGCAATGGAAGATCCATAATCTTCTCCTACAAAAAAGTCACTCAACTTTTGAAGGTTTCTCACATTCCACTTCAAACAAGTGCCTCTAGTATCCTGAGTAGCACAAGTTAACAAGTTTATGAATATATGCTGGCAGTTTAATAAGATTATAACATTCAACTAACTACAGAGATTGTAAATTGTACAAGCTGCAGATGGATTCAGGTAAGTTGGTAAGCGTCTGATACAACCCAGCCCAAACCTACTCAGGTTTATAAAAGAGACAAGCACAGGAGAAATTGGGCTTCAACTAAAATGGATCAGGGCCCAATTGTCACTGCAGCAAGGGATGCAAGGGATGGTGACTCAGCAAAATCAGTTGCAACAAACCTTGTGCGTGTGACTCCACGAGAGGAAGAAGGGAATAAAGGGCATGCTGATGTGAGAGGAAGGATCATCTAGAATCAGAAACAAATCAAGACCTTGGGAGAGAGTGGAGCCTCTCCAATTGTTCCACAACTATCTTTCTTTTCCTGCAACTTTACTTTTCTGTTGTTGATGTTTCCTGTTGAAAATGGGAGCTGATTGCTTCTGTTGGACAATTTGCTTTGCTAATTGGTTCTGAAGCTGTAATAGAAGCTTGATTTTTCCCAGTCATAATACCAGAATTGACGTATTTCCTTTTTAGAGCTGTGTTTGATCTCTGATTTGAATTGATTATTTGTTGTTTGAATTTGGTCCGTAACAATTTGGTATCAGAGCTCCGATCTTGGAGCTCTGTGGGATGGTCGTCACGAGACAAATAGAGAACCGCGTTGAAAATATGGAGGAGAGGCTGCGTAGAACGGAGGCCCAAAATATCGAAATACTGAGGAGAATGGAAGCTAGCGAAACTGGAGTGCTAGAAGTCCTTCGGAGGTTAGATGACATAGCAAGGCACAGGGGAAATGGTTCTCACGACGAGCATGAAGGTTCCAATCCTGACACGTCCGGACCACACAGGCGGAGATTCAATCCGATTATTTCGACGACCAGGCGTCTAGAATTGCCTTTGTTCCACGGGGACGACGCGTATGGGTGGATAAACAAAGTTGAAAGGTATTTCAGTATCAACGGAGTAATGGAAGAGGACAAGATAGCCGCGGTGATGGTTACGTTGGAGGGAGAGGCTTTACAGTGGTACCTGTGGTGGGAGGTCAACAATCCCAACGTTGGTTGGGATTTCTTCAGGCGAGAAATCTTGAGCAGGTTCCAACCGGAAGCTCTAGATAATCCTTATATGGCTCTGTATTCCCTAAAGCAGATGAACGATGGCGGAGTTCAGGTGTGAGTTTGAGAAGGTCATCGGAGCTTTGCGTTTCGAGGATGAGGAGCTTTTGAAGGGCGCGTGGATTAATGGCGTCCGGAGTAGTGTCCGCGAAGAGTTGATGATGACTCCTAACATCAGCTTGTCGGAGATGATGAAATACTCTCTGAAAATAGAGAAGAGGAATGACGCATTGAGGGACGAAGGCATGGGAACGGGAAGAGGATTTGGGCCGACTGGGTCAAGCAAGGGAAATCAGGCCCAACGAAATTGGGCTGGGCAGTACACTAATAAAGGAAGTTGGAGCGGGTCGGGTTCTACTAACCAGCCCAATCCGGTTCGGGTTGGAGGCCAAGTCATCTCAAATGCCCTAAATCAACCAGCTAGGGCTTCAAACGACGATCAAACGCGGATGACGGCCACGAAAGGGGGATCTGGCACCGTCGATACACACGGTGGTGCTGGACCCACGACGGAGAGTCAAGGGAGTAACAATCGCCGCCTCTCGCCAGCTGAAGTCAGAGAACGGCAAGCCAAGGGATTGTGTTTTACCTGCAATGAACGGTGGAACCCACAACATAGGTGCCCGTTCAGGCATCTTCAAGTGATGATAGTCGAGGACGATGACCGTGTTGAGAGAGATAAACCAGTGGAAGGGTTGACGATCCTAGAGGAAACAGATCCACAAGGAGGAGACGAAGACGTAACTCCTCAGCTCTCGATGCAATGTTTGTTGGGGCTCTCTTCAAGCCAAACACTCAAAGCATGGGGGGAGATTCGCGGGACAGGCGTCGTTGTGATGATTGACTGTGGGGCATCGAGCAACTTTATAGAGAGAGGAGTGGCTGAGCGGCTGAAGCTACCAGTTACAGAGACCCATACGTATAACGTAGAGGTGGGAGATGGCCACAAGATTTGTTGTCAGGGGGTGTGTAAAGAGGTGAGTCTTTTACTTCAAGGAGCAAAGATCGCCCAAGATCTTTACATTTTCGATCTGGGAAGCGCGGATGTGGTGTTGGGCTTGGAATGGCTCACTCAGCTTGGGGATATAAGAGCCAACTTCAAGGACTTGGTTCTGAGATTCATGCAAGGAGAAAAAGAGGTAATAATCAAAGGAGATCCATCCTTGTTCCGCTCCGAAGCCTCCCTCAAATCTGTGGTTAAGGCGTTGCAAGACAACGGGCAGGGATTTTTTCTAAAGTCTGAAGAGGAAGAGGATCCAGAAGGTGATGAACCATGGGAAGAACTGGAAGACTTGTTGGTTTGGTTCGAAGATGTCTTCATGAAGAAAAAAGGGCTGCCATCAAAGAGGGATCATGACCATGCAATCAATCTGAAACCAGGGAGCACGGTGCCAAACATTCGGCCCTACAGGTACCCACATTATCAAAAGTCTGAAATAGGAAACTTAGTGGCTGAGTTGTTGGGGGATGGGTGGATTAGACACAGCACCAGCCCCTACTCCAGCCCCATGATCTTGGTAAAAAAAAAAGATGGGAGCTGGAGGGTCTGTGTTGACTACAGAGCCCTGAATAAATTGATTGTGCCTGATAAGTTTCCCATCCCAGTCGTGGATGAGCTGTTAGATGAGTTGGGTGGTTCAACAATTTTTTCCAAGCTCGATCTGAAATCTGGGTTCCATCAGATCAGAATGAGGGAAGAGGATATACCAAAAACCGCGTTTAGAACACACCAAGGGCATTACGAATACTTAGTGATGCCCTTTGGGTTAACTAACGCACCTTCCTCCTTTCAGGCTCTTATGAATGACGTCCTTCGCCCATTCTTGAGGAAGTTCGCATTGGTATTTTTCGATGATATAATGGTTTACAGTAAGGGAAGAGCTGAACATCTGGAGCACCTACGTCTGATCTTCGAGGCCCTAAGGTCTAGTTCCTTGGTGTGCAATAGAAAGAAATGTAGCTTTGGAAAAAGTCAGATGGAGTACTTGGGCCATATTATCACAGGCCAAGGTGTCAGTGCAGATCCGAGCAAGGTTAAGGCTATGCGAGGATGGCCAACACCTAAAAATATAAAGGGGCTAAGAGGTTTCTTAGGCTTAACGGGATACTATAGGAGGTTTGTGCAAGATTATGGGAAAATTGCAAAACCGTTAACGGAGTTGCTTAAAAAAGATGCTTTTAATTGGACTGCAGAAGCGGAGAAAACCTTTGAACTCTTAAAGGAGAAGATGAGTACCGTTCCCGTTCTAGCATTGCCCAATTTCTCTAAGTTATTTACGGTTGTCACGGATGCATCAGGAAAGGGAATCGGGGCTGTCCTTATGCAGGACAACAGGCCTATTGCTTTTCTGAGTCAGGGGTTCTCCCCACGAGCACAAGGGAAGTCAATCTATGAGAAGGAACTTATGGCCATAGTTTTTGCAGTACAGAAGTGGAAGCATTATTTGATGGGGAGACACTTTGTCATAAAATCTGACCAGAAGAGTTTGAAATTCTTGACGGATTAGAAGGTATTGAATGAGGAACAACAGAAATGGGCAGTCAAGCTAATTGGGTTCGATTTTGAGATTCAATACCATCCGGGCAAGGAGAATCACGTTGCTGACGCACTCTCTAGGCAAATGCAATTGTCTAGCATCACTAGATTGCAGTTGCCACTTTTGGAGGACTTAGAACTGGAATTACACAACGACAGTAAGATGCGGAGCATTATCCAAGCGTTGTTAATTGGCAGTGACGCTCCTCAAGGATTTAAATTGCTTGAAGGCAAGTTGTACTACAATGAGAGGTTAGTTTTGCCTAAAAACTCTAAGTTCATCCCTGTTTTACTACATGAGTTCCACGATTCCAGTCTTGGAGGGCATTCTGGGTACTTTAGAACCTATAAAAGGTTGGGTGGATTGGTTTACTGGGAAGGGATGAAGGGCTGTGTCAAGGAGTATGTGGCTGCATGTATTATTTGTCAGCAAAATAAAGCACAAAATCTGTCCCCAGCAGGGCTGTTGCAACCTTTACCTATTCCCGAAAAAGTGTGGACTGATATTTCCATGGATTTTGTGGGCGGGCTGCCTAAGTCTATGGGGTTCGATACCATATTGGTGGTTGTTGACCGACTCACGAAATATGCGCACTTCCTGCCCCTTAAGCATCCATATACGGCCAAAGATGTTGCTGACTTGTTCATCAAGGAAGTAGTAAGACTTCATGGGTTCCCAACAACCATTGTTTCAGATAGGGATCAAATTTTTATGAGCTCTTTTTGGACAGACCTATTCAGAAGTGCCGGAACTAAGTTGCACTACACCACGGCTTACCATCCACAAACTAACGGTCAAACGGAGGTAGTCAACCAGTGTTTAGAGGTGTATTTACGTTGTTTCTGTGGACCTAAGCCGAAGATGTGGCTTAAATGGGTTCCTTGGGCTGAGTTTTGGTACAACTCCACCTACAAGGATGCCACCGGTATGACACCTTTCAAGGCCCTCTATGGCCGAGATCCCCCACATCTGTTCAAAGGAGAAGGGTTTGCATCTGCCGTGGATGCCCTGTCCAATTCTTTGAATGCCAGAGACAATATTTTGCTAGAGCTGAAGCACAATTTGGTCCTAGCCCAGAATCGAATGGTTGTCCACGCCAATCAACATAGAAGGGACATCCAGTTCGTTCCCGGTGACTACGTCTATCTATGTCTCCAGCCTTATAGGCTTAAAACAATTGCAAGGCGTGTTAATGAGAAATTGAGTCCCCGGTATTATGGTCCCTATATTATCTTAGAAAAGATTGGAGCGGCTGCATATAAATTACAATTGCCCAGGGGTTGTCAAGTCCATCCGGTTTTCCACGTCTCCTTGCTCAAGAAGGCGGTCACTCCGGTTCCTAATGCACAACCCTTGCCTGAGATCCTTTCTGAGAATTGGGAATTGATTGTGGAACCTGAAAAGTTGATCCAATGGAGAAAATCCACCACCGGGGAGCTGCAGGTGCTGCTCAAGTGGCATCAGCTGCCAGAATTTGAAAATACGTGGGAGTCCTTTGCTGTCATAAATAGGCAGTTCCCTCACTTCCACCTTGAGGACAAGGTGCTTGCGTTGGGGGGCAGTATTGATACAACCCAGCCCAAACCTACTCAGGTTTATAAAAGAGACAAGCACAGGAGAAATTGGGCTTCAACTAAAATGGATCAGGGCCCAATTGTCACTGCAGCAAGGGATGCAAGGGATGGTGACTCAGCAAAATCAGTTGCAACAAACCTTGTGCGTGTGACTCCACGTGAGGAAGAAGGGAATAAAGGGCATGCTGATGTGAGAGGAAGGATCATCTAGAATCAGAAACAAATCAAGACCTTGGGAGAGAGTGGAGCCTCTCCAATTGTTCCACAACTATCTTTCTTTTCCTGCAACTTTACTTTTCTGTTGTTGATGTTTCCTGTTGAAAATGGGAGCTGATTGCTTCTGTTGGACAATTTGCTTTGTTAATTGGTTCTGAAGCTGTAATAGAAGCTTGATTTTTCCCAGTCATAATACCAGAATTGACGTATTTCCTTTTTAGAGCTGTGTTTGATCTCTGATTTGAATTGATTATTTGTTGTTTGAATTTGGTCCGTAACAGCGTCCCAACACTTCTACATAGCACAGACGTTTTAATTCACTCATTGAACCAGGTAAACATAGAAATGTGCACCTGCCAAAGATAACACTCTTGAGTAATTTAACTAGGTCAACAGATCATTTGGCATGTTGTTGAACAAGTTGATCAATGCATCTATCGTTCTTATTTGCAGAAAGGTGTGAAGGCCATTGCTTTGCTAATATCTTTCAGGTTTGCATATGAGGAACTATGTGCAATAATGTGGGGCATATGACGAGTTCTTTTCTCAACTTCGTTAGAATTATTAGCTTCCATTCTGACAGAAAATGTTCCAGGTTCAAATTGAGCCAAGTCATTTACAAGATGATGCATTAGAAAGCATGACTTGCCACATCTTGCTTGCTGGAAAAATGATCTAGATACTAATTCACAACAATACTCATTTCCAACTTCTACAATTCTTCTCTTTTTGATTGCTGGAGCAAACCTTCTGCCATCCACAACAAAATTAGGTTCTCCTATTCAAATTAATCTTTTGGGAAAATTGCACAATAAGAAAAACATCTCTTTAAATTAGAAGGGAGATAATGGCAGCTTAATCTCAAATCTGGAGGTGAGATTAATCCCAAATCTCACTGTTCAATACTTTATACGATTCTCGCATATCACTTTTTAGACCTCAAACGTCCTGCAAGCGTCTTAACAGCCAAAGGCAATCCTTTGCACTTTCGAACTATTTTTTTTCCAACTTTGTCTACACTTTTATGGAGATTTCAATGCCCACAATCAATCGCATGTTTTGAAAATAAATTCCAACAATCTTCATTGAGCAATTCACTGAGATTATAAGGTGGAATAATTAGCATGATGGATGCAACATACTGTTACAGAGCTGGATTTAACAATGTTATAGATGAAGTAAAGAAAGATAATGGGTGAGGAACAGAGATGGAAGAAAGTCTGAATTTTATTGATAAAGTACTAGGAACAAGAGACATTTCTCCTTACAAGGAAAATTCCCTTTACACTGAGCACTCTCAGTCACACTACAGAATTATTGAACAGAAGCCTGAGTCTGGGAATAACTCCCTATTATACAAGAATTCTCAAAACAGTAAACTAAACTAACTTCCTAACTAACTCCTAGGTCTCCTTTGATATACTTTCCACATTCTAGGCCTTTCTATATCCATATTTACATCCGTATCATATACCCAGTACCCACTTTGAGTAATTACAATAATCTTACATCCATGTGCCCCTCCATGTTTAAATGGACTCCAAAATTTGTCCCAAATATTTTATTTATCCCAAATTTGTCCTAAATTAGTCCCCTCCTAAATTACAAGAAAGACAGACTAGAAACGATAAAGACCCAAAAGACGCTACTACCCAGAGCATTCAAGAGGCCCTGGTTCTCTACCAAGGTTCCAGCCAATGACCCAAAAAATTTCATGATGACCCATACTGAAATTTCTCTGCTATATGTAATCGTGGGGAGCTGAGTGTGTGACTGAATTCCCTGAAATTCCATTCTAATTAACTGCTGACTCAGCATTAGTATAGGAGCTTGCAATCCTCTACACCTCTTCCTTAAGCACACCTCCTAAACCTATTACTTAATGCCATGTCCTTATCACAGTTATTTATATTTTATTCATGCCTTTTAGTTTCTTTTGTTCAAGTTACTTTTGGTTTTTAAGATTCATTTTAATGCTATAAAAGGGGTTCAATGGGTAGGGGATAATTCACTTTTTCCTCAACGACTAAGTTTTCTTCTACATCTGTGATTATTAATCAGAAGAACCCTCTTTGGCTGTATATTTATCTCTTTCGCCATCCTTTTCTTTAACTACATCCCTTGCATGCAAAGATAACCCTAGGGCCATTTATCACACATCAAATACATTCACCCAACTAGGAGAACTTATTTCTGAAACCCCCCCCCCCCACACACCAAAAAAAAAAAAAAAAAATCCAAAAACAAACAAATAAAATAAAATAAAACTAATAAAAGAGAGGACATGGTACCTTGAAGTTGGCACATTGTTGCATGTACTGCCTTTCTTTTGCAGCCATTACTTGCAAGTTTGTGTTCCAACTTTCCATCTGAGCCTCACATGGAGCTACCTCATCTTCTAATTGTGCAAGTGTTCTGCATAAAAATTGTTTCATGTAAAATTAGACAAGAAGAAAAGGGCGTCTTATGCCAAAAGCTGTCCACTTCGACAAGCGAATCTGATAAGAACGATACTTGCCAGCATTTAATTTATTTGAAAAAATACCTTTTCAAATAAGTTAGCCTGGCTATAGCCTTTCTAGTGTAATCAAGGAGAAGCTTGGACTCCTTATGCACTTTAGCCCTTTTTTCCTCCACACCAGTCTTCCTCAGGGAAATATCACTCATTGCTACAAGAAAGCTAAACACAGCTTCAAGGGTTCAAACTTTAATGCAGAAAACAAACCAAATAAAATAAAATAATAATAACAGTGAAAGTGAAGGCCACCCACCTACTCATTTCAGTATCTCTTATATTCAACAAGTTGGCCACATTTGCAAGAACTTGTGCAGATGCAACCACATTGGAAGGCAAACTCTCTTGGGCTAAACCCACATTCTCCAAAATCTCTCTAATCCTGGCAGCTGCAACAACAAATCATCAATTTGAATAATCATCAACATTGTCATACCATATCAAAGTTGGTGATAGAAAAGAAAAGAGGAACCCTAACCCTACCTTGGGATCGGTACTCTGAGGCTTTTTGCCGGAAATCGCGAGCCACAAGACGTGCTGCTTCGTCTTTGGCTTTGGAGACGGTTAAGAGATGGTGCAAGTGGGATACGCTACGAGGAGTGTATTCGAATTCTGGGACGGTTTTGCCAGCAGCTTCGAACGTCTTTTCTAGCCATTCCTTTACTTCCCCCATTGCAGACCCTTCTGTTACCCCTGCCTCTTGATTGCTCATTGTTAATTTCCAAATCAACAGAGAAGAATAAAAAAGACAGCCACGTATATGCTGCAAAGCAAAGGAAGATATGAGCAATTTGGAAATGGAATTGACATTCAGTTCTTATCTGTGACTTTCGTTCAATTTTTTTAATGAATTAAAATATATTATTTTTTTAATCTTATGTCACATTTTATCTTATTATGAAAGCATATCAAACATAAAATAGAACCAATATATGTTTTGTTTCGTTTCTAACACATTTACCAAATAGTACCTTATTCTTATAAAATCGAAAGATAAATATGTATATCAGGATACATTTGTGTTTGAAGAATTAATATATAATTTAGTTCTTACAATAGGAACTTACGTTGTTTTGATGAGGTGGTAAAGGAGGTTGATTGTGCCCCTAACCCAACAAAAATGAATGGGGCAGGTTGACCCACTTTTCAAAAATGGGTTCAACTCACCCACCTTTTTATAGTAGATTGACGGCTCAACCCATCTAAATGATAAAAGAAATAAATACAAAATTGAAAGCTAGGGGAATAGAACCCCTGTTTGATTATTAACAAAATGTATCCTACTAAATAAACCCTTTTGATCCCTTTCAACACTTAAAGTAGGTATTGAAATTCCTATTTCCCCACATATTAAAAATTAAATAAATCAAGGATCAAATAAGATAGAAAATTTTGCTAGCTCATACTACCATATTAACAAACAATGAAGCTTTTCTCATGTTGGCACAATAACAGTTCCAATAAAAAAAAAAAAAAATCCTGCTCATTGTTTAAACAGATAAATCAAAACAATCACGCAAATAATAAATCATTCTTCACATCCACAAAAACAGAGAAAAACGCAATGATAACTGAAGTCGCAAATAACCATATGATCAAACCCCATTTGAATTCTGTCAAAAAGTTTGATTTTGAAGGAACCCCATGTCGTTCACTAACTCTCACTTTCACACCCACTGAAAATCTGGTTCAGATTTCAGAAACCAAATTCGAGGTGAGTTTGCCTCACACAATCTCTTTTGGCCCAGAACAAAGTGTAAAATTATTTGTCTCATTTGTTATATTATGTTTCAGTTGGTTTAATTAATGAAAAGGGCATTATGGTAATTTTGACTATTAAGGGAAGTTATTTAAAAGTAACTGCTGATAGGTGCAGTTACATTAAAGGAAGTTACAGAAAAAATAACTGTTGATAGGCCAGTTATGTAAACGTTCATAGGGTCAGTTTCTGATAAGGGAGTATCTGACAGAAACAAAAAGTTCCATCTGAGTCTACCCAGAAAGGTTGTATCAAATCCCTATCAAAGAAGATACAAGAACGGTGAAAGGGTTAAGGCTTAGAGAAAGTATTCCACCATCAAAGTTCTTCCGCACTAATGGAGAAAGGTACACTTTATGTGAAACTCATAAATTCTGAAGATCCCCTTTCATGTTCTTGAATGTTTATTGTTGAACATGAGTCAATGATTTATGCTTACACATGAGTCAATGATTTATGCTTACATGTGGTATCAGAGCAAGGTTTAAGAATTTGTGTTTTTCCATAAATAATTATGAATGAATTCCTGATTCATGAAAAGTTAGGGTTTTTGAGAAAATTAACGATCATCATTGAAATAAAATAAAAGTCGATCGATATAAATTATTTGATTTTCTCGATTATCATTTGAATTTTGCGTTTCATATTACGGTTTGGAAATTGAGTTCTGAAACATGTATTTAAGGATTGACTTTATAATTTCACAAAAGGACAAAATCCTTGATTTCATGTTACTGATTTGCAAAATGAAATTCATTCCTTTCATTTCATGTTACCGATTTGCAAAATGGAATCATTGGAATTCATGGACATATATATATATATATAAAGTTGCGTGAGATTTCCTGTCAATCAATTTTTCGGTTTCTGTGTTCATGTTTGGTTTTGAATTTACAAACCGAATTGGAGTGTCACTGACACAATTTTATTTTATTTTACCATGAATGATTATGTGATGTGGTTGGATTAAAATTAAATGTGAAAATTTAATCCTATTATTGTTTATGAAATATTAAAGTTTTGAAATTAATTATGGTAGATTTGTTAGTCACCAAAGTGGCCAAATCTTGAAGAGTTATTTTAATTTTAAATATTATGTTTTTATTTCAATTACCATGACTGTGATGCTATGAATAGTATGAAATAATTTTCTGGTTGTGGTATATTGAAGTTCATTATTATAGAACAGTTGGGGATCAACCCAAAGGTTGGTTATTTGTTTTATAAAATGAACATGGATGTTGGTATTGTTGGCATATTTCCTCACATTTGGACATCCAAAGATGACAAATATTTATGATAGGGGTATGCATCATTACCAAATTATGTGAAATTTATATAGCATCATTACAGTTAATGTTGTATGTTAATGGATCCCCAAAGGTGAACATTGATATGCATTGAAGTTAGTATGTTTGAATCTGTGAAGTATGTTAGTATGTGACATGTATGACTCAAAGCATTAATGTTTTAAATATTATTCCTTGCAGTACCTGTTGCCACACATTCCATGTTCTCAACTGTTGCAGTTTTTAATGGGCTGAACTTCTCTGAATGGAAAGAGCAAATCCAATTTTACCTTGGGGTAATGGATATGGATTTGGCTCTTAGAGAAGAGGAACCTGGTGCTATTACTCCTGAAAGCACTGAGGATGAAAGGAACCATTTTAAGAACTGGGAAAGATCCAACAGATTAAGTTTGATGTACATGAAAATGAGCATAGCAAGCAACATTAAGTCAGCTCTTCCACAAACTGAAAGTGCCATTGAAATGATGAAACTTGTGGAAGAGCGCTCCCAAACTGCTGATAAGTCTCTTGCTGGGACACTTATGAGTACACTGACCACCATGAAGTTTGATGGTTCGCGTACTATGCATGAGCATGTTATTGAAATGACAAGTATTGCGGCAAAATTAAAAGCATTGGGAATGGATGTGGATGAGAACTTCCTGGTGCAGTTCGTATTGAACTCATTACCGTCTGAGTATGGTCCTTTCCAAATGAACTATAATACCATGAAAGACAAATGGAATGTGCATGAATTGCACAGTATGTTAGTTCAGGAGGAAACCAGACTTAAGAATCAGGGAGCTCATTCCATCAATTATGTAAAGCATCAAGGAGCTGAAAAGAATAAAGGTAAGAAGCATGAGAAGAAAGGAGGAGGAGGAGGACCCCTTAAAGTTGATGAGGCCTCTTCTTCTAAAATCCACAAAAAGGAAAGTAATGCAAAGATGAGGTGCCATTTCTGTAAAAAGGAAGGGCATTTCAAAAGGGATTGCCTGAAACGTAAGGCTTGGTTCGAAAAGAAAGGTAAGCCTAGTGCTTATGTATGTTATGAATCAAACCTGGCTGAAGTTCCTTATAATACTTGGTGGATTGATTCTGGTTGTACTACTCATGTTTCTAATACAATGCAGGGATTCCTTATGACCCAAACCACAAGGCCAAATGAAAAGTTTGTCTTTATGGGCAATAGAGTGAAAGTTCCGGTGGAAGCTGTTGGGACTTACCGTTTAATTCTCGACAGTGGATATCATTTGGATTTATGTGAAACTCTTTATGTACCTAGTATATCTAGAAATTTAGTTTCAATTTCCAAACTTGATGTTGCTGGATACTCTTTTAAATTTGGTAGTGGTAGTTTCAGTTTGTACAAGCACAATCATTTGATTGGTAATGGTACTTTATGTGATGGATTATATAAATTATGTCTTGATAATCTTTATGCTGAAACACTTATGACTCTGCATCATAATGTTGGTACTAAACGTACCTTAATTAATGAGTGTTCCGCTTACTTGTGGCACAAACGTTTGGGACACATTTCCAAAGAAAGGATGAAAAGATTGGTAAATAATGAAATCCTTCCGGATTTAGACTTTACTGATTTAAATGTTTGTGTGGATTGTATTAAAGGAAAACAAACAAAACACACAAAGAAAGGAGCCACAAGGAGCACTCAGCTTCTTGAAATTATACACACTGATGTATGTGGTCCGTTTGATGTTAATGCCTTCAATAAAGAAAAATATTTTATCACTTTCATTGATGATTATTCACGTTATGGTTATGTCTATTTGCTACATGATAAGTCTCAAGCTGCAAATGCTTTGGAGATTTATATTAATGAAGTTGAAAGGCAATTAGACAGAAATGTGAAGATTGTCAGGTCTGATAGGGGTGGTGAATATTATGGAAGGTATGATGAAAGTGGACAACATCCGGGCCCATTTGCTAAATTTCTGGAAAAGCGTGGTATTTGTGCTCAATACACAATGCCCGGTACACCGCAACAGAATGGTGTATCTGAAAGGCGTAATAGGACCTTACTGGATATGGTTAGGAGTATGTTAAGTAATTCTTCTTTACCCGTTTCATTGTGGACTTATGCTCTAAAAACTGCCATGTATGTATTGAATAGGGTTCCTAGTAAGTCAGTTCCAAAGACTCCTTTTGAACTTTGGACTGGAAGGAAACCTAGTATAAGACACCTGCATGTTTGGGGTTGTCAGGCAGAAATTAGATACTACAATCCGCAAGAAAAGAAACTGGATGCAAGGACAATCAGTGGTTATTTCATTGGTTATCCAGAAAAATCGAAAGGGTATAGATTTTACTGTCCTTATCATACTACAAGGATTATTGAATCTGGAAATGCAAGGTTCATTGAGAATGGTGAAGTTAGTGGGAGTGAAACACCACGTAAAGTGGATATTCATGAAGTGAGAATACAAGTTCCATTGACTTGTAGCTCTAGTAAAGTTATTGTTCCTTATACTATTGAACCAATCAATAATAATGAAGGACAAGTTAATGATCCCACTACTCATGAAGAAATCATTGTTAATGAACCGAATGAACCCATAGTAGAAGAACCACAACAGATAGCATTAAGAAGATCTCAAAGAGAAAAGAGACCTGCTATTTCTAATGATTATGTGGTATATCTACAAGAGTCTGATTTTGACATGGGTATTCAGGATGATCCAGTAACGTTTTCACAAGCCATGAATGGAGAAAATGGTGATAAATGGTTAGATGCTATGAAAGATGAGTTGAAATCTATGGAACAGAACAAGGTTTGGGATCTTGTTGAGTTACCAGAAGGGTGTAGAGAGTTGGTTGTAAATGGGTCTTTAAGACCAAACGTGACCCTCATGGTAACTTAGAACGTTACAAGGCCAGACTTGTTGCAAAGGGATTCACTCAGAAAGATGGCATTGACTATAAAGAAACTTTTTCACCAGTTTCAAAGAAGGATTCTTTAAGAATTATTATGGCATTGGTGGCTCATTATGATCTAGAGTTACACCAAATGGATGTGAAAACTGCCTTTCTAAATGGAAATTTAGATGAAGATGTGTACATGGACCAACCAATGGGGTTCATAGAAAAGGGTAAAGAGCACATGGTGTGCAAACTTAAGAAGTCAATATACGGACTTAAACAAGCTTCACGGCAATGGTACCTTAAGTTTAATGATACTGTTGTTTCCTTTGGATTTAAAGAAAACATTGTTGATCGATGTATATATCTGAAGATCAGTGGGAGCAAGTTTATATTATTGATTCTGTATGTTGATGATATTTTGCTGGCAACTAATGATCTTGGTCTTTTAAATGAGACTAAGAAGTTTCTCTCTAGTAACTTTGAAATGAAAGATATGGGCGAGGCAGCTTATGTGATAGGAATAGAAATATTCCGTGATAGATCACAAGGACTGTTAGGTTTGTCTCAGAAAGCATATATTAATAGAGTTCTAGAGAGATTCAGAATGGAAAACTGCTCATCATCTCCAGTTCCAATTCAGAAAGGAGATAAATTTAGTCTCATGCAATGTCCTAAAAGTGAATTGGAACGAAAAGAAATGGATGCAATTCCGTATGCATCATTAGTTGGGAGTTTAATGTATGCTCAGACTTGTACGAGACCAGATATTAGCTTTGCAGTTGGGATGTTGGGTAGATACCAAAGTAATCCCGGTATGGATCATTGGAAAGCTGCAAAGAAAGTTCTGAGATATTTGCAAGGAACTAAAGGTCACATGCTTACTTATAGAAGGTCTAACAACCTTGAAGTGATTGGATACACAGATTCAGATTTTGCAGGATGCGTAGACACAAGAAAGTCTACATGTGGTTACCTGTATCTTTTAGCTGAAGGAGCTATATCATGGAAAAGTGCGAAGCAGACTGTAATAGCTGCGTCCACTATGGAAGCTGAGTTTGTGGCATGCTTTGAAGCCACAATTCAGGCTAAATGGCTACGGAACTTTATTTCAGGGCTTGAATTGGTCGACAATATTGAAAAGCCGCTGAAAATTTATTGTGATAATTCCGCAGCAGTCTTCTTTTCTAAAAACGACAAGTATTCCAAAGGTGCTAAACATATGGAATTAAAGTACTTTGCCGTTAAAGAAGAGGTTCAGAAACAAAGAGTGTCTATAGAGCATATTAGCACCGATCTTATGATAGCTGATCCCTTGACGAAGGGATTACCGCCCAAGACATTTACTGGTCATGTATGTAGAATGGGCATTATGTCAGCTAATGAATGATGACAATTATTGTTATGTATTAAGTATTGACACTCTGAGCTCATTGATGAATATATGTTTCTGTTATTGTCTTATTTTCAATTTATGAATGCATGCAAGTTTATGTAATGATATTGAAAATATTTATGGTCCGTTACGAAGACATTATTGTTGGACATAATGTATACTTCCTATTAAAGTATCATGTTAGGAAGAAGAGTCAATATAGTGGTACATGGAAGGGACTATGCCGACTTGATAGCATACAACCGCCATGACTCTTGTTGATTTTATTTCTAATAATGAATTATGATGAGGTCAATGTATAGAACCTTTAGCCTAGTAAATGCGCATTATAATGAATGTTAATTAAATCATGAAGGGACACATCATGACATGAGCCAAGTGGGAGAATGTAAAATTATTTGTCTCATGTGTTATATTATGTGTCAGTTGGTTTAATTAATGAAAAGGGCATTATGGTAATTTTGACTATTAAGGGAAGTTATTTAAAAGTAACTGCTGATAGGTGCAGTTACATTAAGGGAAGTTACAGAAAAAATAACTGTTGATAGGCCAGTTATGTAAACGTTCATAGGGTCAGTTTCTGATAAGGGAGTATCTGACAGAAACAAAAAGTTCCATCTGAGTCTGCCCAGAAAGGTTGTATCAAATCCCTATCAAAGAAGATACAAGAACGGTGAAAGGGTTAAGGCTTAGAGAAAGTATTCCACCATCAAAGTTCTTCCGCACTAATGGAGAAAGGTACACTTTATGTGAAACTCATAAATTCTGAAGATCCCCTTTCATGTTCTTGAATGTTTATTGTGCAACATGAGTCAATGATTTATGCTTACACATGAGTCAATGATTTATGCTTACACAAAGACACTGATTCAAACAATTCGTTATGAAAAAGTGAAAAACCAAGAGAGAGAAGAGAGAAGACGATTGAACACATACTGATTGCGCAAGCAGAATATGGGGATGGCTCTATCAGAAACAAGGGCACAACCTATGATGCCCCGACACCGACACCGACAAAGGATACAACACAATACCGACACTCTGACACGTTAATTCTAAAAAATGCTATATTTCGATACGTTAGGACACGTTTTGATATTAAATAATATTTTTAATATATAAAATATAATTTACATTTAATACATATAGCAGCCCATAGTAAGTCATATAACAGATTCAAATTCTATAACATATATTTATATGAGTTCCTTCCTTAATTTAAGCCCACTTCCAAATCATCAAGAAACATGTTGGAATTTACCTAGTCCTAATTAGTGCTCTTAACATATAAAATTAAGGACAGCAAGTACGTGCTCATTATGCAAGGAAATGGTGGGTTCCAATAGTATTTGAATGTCAAATAGGTGGGGAAAACCGTGGCGTACATGTAGATGTTAAATTCTAAACTTAATAGTCACCTAAGTCACGTATATATCAAGCCTTCTTTGTTTGTATAAAATCTATTTTATTTATATCATCTTTCATGTTGACACATGTATAGCATTCAAACACTTTCTTTATAGTCTAACATTCCATTTACACTTTCTATCAAATCGTGTAGGACAACAACATTGAACTAAATACATTTCACACAAAATCAATATTTTATAAGCATGATCACATTTATATTGCTGCCTTCACTTTTATAATACAGAACTAAATTACATACTTGATACTTGATAGCATATATTCCGTATAATATTTTTCAGCATAACATGACTTTAAATATAAGTTTAGCTCAAGAATGTACTTTCCTTTTTCAAGGCATAACATTCATACATAATGTACTCAGCCATACACAACGATTCATGGCAGTACTTACTACTGTACACAAACTTAGCAAATAAACATTAACAACATTGAATACATGGCAAGTAATGTGTTTGCTACCTTGGACTCAAACTCAAACCCACTGACAAAATACAAGTAAACGTTACTGAATTAGGCTTACCCTAAGAGTCCCTCATTTCCTGAAAAGTTCCTACCGCATTGTTAAAAAGTCTCCATTTTTCACATAACCATTGAGCATGACATTCCACAAAATGCTGTCTCTCATAGGCAATTCATCAAACACGCATATTGCATCATGAATATAACCATTATATGCATACCACTTGATCAAAGAAATACCAACAAACAAGTCCACATGAAACCCCATGGACCTAACCATAATATGAACCATCTTACACAGTGGCACATTATTCAACCACACTTGAAATAGAAGGAAAAAAGGGATGAGAGAGAGAGAGTTCAGATCAGATCAGAGAGAGAGAGATCGGAGCACTTACCAGCAGGAATCGACAGCAGACAACAGCAATGGCAGAGGAAGCGTAGGCAAAGGGAAGGAGGAAGATGCAGAGCAGCACCGGGATCGAGCAGGAGTATGTTTAGGTTCGGGGAAGTTTTATTTTTTGTTTTTATTATTTTTTTTAATATTTTTAAAATTATAATTTTATTAATATATTTTTGATTTTTAATTTGGAGAAGGATATTGTAACAACCAAGTTTGTGTTACTACCATGTTACTACCAGTTAATCTCACCGTTAGATCGCTTATGTTGATCCAACGGTTATATTTATTTTTATCTTTGTATGGTCATGATTTCCCAAATTTAATATTTTATATTTATTTCTATCTTTGTATGGTTATGATTTCTCATATCTAATGCTTTCAATTTAAATTTGGGAAATCATGAACATATAAAGATGAAAATAAATATAACCGTTAGATCAACATAAGCGATCTAACGGTGAGATTGACTGGTAGTAACACAAAATTACAATATCCTTCCCCTTTTAATTTTTAAAAATTATTATTTTCTTACGAAAATATCCTCTGACTGGCATGTCCGACGCACAACAGTGTAGAATTAAGTGGTATGCAGACGGGGATGATTTTAATTGCAGAGCAAACGCGACGGATGATTTTGAATTCTATTTTTGTACAGGTGAGAGATTACCCAGGTATTTCTATTAGGTGTGAAAAATCATTTTCACGTGTATAAATAGGATGTGTTATTATATATTTTCCATTTATAATAGTTTTTGTGCATATCCGTTTATCATCTTCATCTTCTGCATAATATTACCCATTAATATTACCCATTATTTGTGCATTTATAATTTTCTAATTCCCCGTCAATGCTTTCTCTTTATCTACGTTTAATTATATTTATTTTACCTACTTGATCTACGGAGACTGCATTGTACGTTGATTTTTCATGTTCATTGTTATGTAATTTATTGGGTGAATTGTTTATAATATTTCTATATTCTATGATATTAATATAATATACTGACATGATCAAAAAAAATTCAATTAGATTTTATGATGAAGTCGGAGACACCTTGCTGGATAAAAGAAATCTATAACTGATGAAAATGTTATACTGTGAAAAGTCCTCGGAAGAAATAAGCATGAGGTACTCGAATAGAAGTTGTTCAAATCTTATTTTTCGGTGCAATTGAACTATTTTTTGGTGGAGCTATTTTCTTAGAAATTTAACTTGGTTAATTGTTTAGCCATGTTATTGCATGTATCTATACTGGTCTTTGTATTTTGGTTTAGTTGTAACCTGTTTTTGTATATTAAAATGTCAAGTCTATATTCCTTTTCTTTGGAATTCATGTTTGTTTCATTCACTTTTTTTTTCTCTTGATGCTAATATATGTGGGATATGTAACGCCCGTCGCACTTGGGATGTTACATGTCCACCAGCTTCTGCCTGATTCGTCTTCGAACCACATCGTACTAGAAGAGAGGCCTGCTCTGATACCACTTGTAACGCTCGGTCGCATCAAGCATCAACGACTATCCCCACATACTTATGCGAGACTTTTCAGTGTGTTTTTTCCTCACTCACACACTTCTCGGGAAAACTTCTCAGGAGGTCACACATCCCTGAATTGCTCCAAGTCAAGCACGCTTAGTTATGGAGTTCTTCTGATCCGGGCTACTGAAAAGTAGATGCATCTTGTTAGTATAGGTAGTACCAATTAATTCTTATAAGTTATCCTCAACTGTACTGTCCTATACCACCACAGTCTCTAGAATCCCTCTATTTCTGGTGTTATTCGATTCATTCATGTACCCCTTCCGCTGATAGTACGCTAGCTCTTCCACTAACTATATATTCAATTGTACGTTAGCTCTTCCACTAACTATACAATCATCAGCACCCGGGATGTTACAGGATAAATCTATTATATACTTTGCTAAGGAAAAATAGTTCAACTTGAAAACCATGAACTTTGAGCTTTTCTTCATGTATCATAAAGAAAATTATATCATAGGATTGCCAAAGCTTCAACTTAAAGAATGATATAGTCTGCCTTTGAATAAAGTTGCACTCATTTGAAATATATGGGATAAGAAGTCTAAATCTTCAAATCCTTTTGAGCCTTGATAGCCAACGTTTGTTTATGTTTTTCTATATGTAATGCAGAAAACCATAAAACATGCGTCATTCAACTGGTACCATATTATTTTCTCAAAAAATAAAATAAAATTTAAGTTGAAAGTATGATAGCAGACTTGATATCAAGTTAGAATACCAAAAAAAAGGTTAGAATACCAAGTTTTAATAATTATTTGAATTCTTTAATTTAGCTTTTTTTAATTAGTAATAGAATTTTTTTTTTTGTTTCAAAACATTTCGTTTGCTAAAAACAAAATAAAAAATCAGTGTATTATGAGACGGGTCTTAACCATGACCGTGTTTCTAATATATATATATATATATGTTTATCGTTTCTCAAGCTGTTTGAGATAATTTTATCTCCGGTTACTAAATCATAATCGTACAAAGATGGATCAATGGTAATAAAGGAAAAGAGAAAAGGGGAATCAAAATCATTCAAAGGTGAAATCAATTAATATAAGAAAATTGAAAGTAAAACTGTCCTTGAAGGCCGAAGCATGTGAGAGGGAAAAACAAAAATTCTCCTTGCGGAAACACACATGCAAACAATTTTTCATGCTTTAAGACAGCATGATGTTACATTGTTTACGATCTGATCGCCAGGGAGATCACTTGTCAGGTTTGAAGGGTTCAAACCCTCTAACGTTGATCCACACCACCCTTCGTCAATGATGCAAGAACACCTTCTTGAAAGCCACCCGATGACCACCACAGAGAGACTTGCTATGCGCTCAATAGGTGAAGATGGAGGCTAGGTTTAGTGTTTAGAAGAGTGAAGTCTTCAACATGAAAACTTCACTAGAGTGTGGCGCAAAGAGTGAGGAGAATAGGCTAGGTTTTCTTGTGAAAACCCTAAAGAGGAATTACCCCTTTGTGCGCATAAGAGAGTTGGTAAGTAGGGAGAGAATGAGAGGATTTTCCTCACTTGAAAATCCCTCAAGATGTGCGCATAGTTGGAGGAGTTGTTGCAATTCAAAATTGCCAACAACCTTCCCTTTGAATCCTCATGAGATTATGTCCTTATCCTTTCATGATTCTGACCTAATGGTCATCATATGACCACTCACTTATGCGCCCCACTCAGTCCCAAAATGAGTCCAGATACGTTGAGTAGTTGCATTCAAATTTGAACCAACTAACTCACTGATTCTCTCAACCAACCAAATCAGAATTGGAGCACATTTAGTTGACAAGATGACACTCATTTGCAACTAAAGTGGCGCACCATTTCCTTATTGGATGAGATCAAATATCTTCTCTTGATGCAGGGGATTTGTTCCAACAAGATCTCATCTTATCCTTTTGTTATGAAACAACTTTTCAAACAAGATCTCATCTTATCCTTTTGTTATGAAACAACTTTTCATAGCCAATTCAAATTCGAATTCAAACACTTGAATTCAAATGTTCAAACATTTAAATTCAAAATTCAAATTCATAATTCAAATTTCAAATTCAAAATTCAAATTTCAAAATCCAATTTCAAATTTCAAATTCAAAATTCGAATTTCAAAATTCAAATTACAAATTCAAATTTCAAAATTCAAATTCAAAATTTAAAATTTAAATGTTTGATAATTAATTTAACAAATTAAATTAATTAGTAATGTCTTGGACCATCCAAGCCCATTACATGATTTATGCGCTCTTTTTTTTTGAATATTAATGGAATTAAAAACGCAAAAGCTACAACTCAGAACACATACGAGGGCTCGTAACACCCATCACATCCCTACTTAACAGCACCTTACAGTCTTGAGGAGGTTCATTAAAAATATGCAAGTCCCAATCGGAGAAGAGATACCCAGCCGCTGCTAGTTTGTCCGCCACTGTAACAGCCCGTGTTAACCCGGATTGTTAACATACTATCGTATTAAGCCACGTTTAATAAAAATGCGGAATAACTTTTTCTTTAATTCAATTATGACGTCATTAAACTTAACCAACTTGATTACTTAATCAATTTCATAAAATACTGCCTGTATGTAAATTGCAAGACAACTAACTGAATACCTCGTACGTAAATATAATGTGAGTATCTAAAACCACAGGACTACAACATGCAGCCTGGGTCAAAATCCTGATACTTTAATTACAACATTAAATTAAAAGACAATAGTCAAACCATGTGGCATGGACAAACCCCATGCTCACCAAATAAGGCAACAATGCCCACAAACAGTCTCAACATGATAACATAAATAAAGCGAAAAACATAACAACAGTCAGCATATCATCATATCAACTCAGCTCGGGCCTCCTGCCGCCTGAGCCCTCAACATTACCTGATCCTGAAATAAGCGTCCCCAAACGTGGGGTGAGATCTCTAACAAGAAATCTCAGTAAGACAAGGGGTACTCAAGGAGTCTCCACCCCAAGCTCACTTACATGTGTAATATAAGTTCAAAAACGGTATTTACAATATAAGTTCCAAAACTATGCGATGCAGCAATTAATCATGCCATGTGTGTTTATCAAATCTACTGACCAGAGAAATGTAGGAATACGTCTATACCTACATGAGTACATGGATACTACCTGCACCTCACCCACAGCTTCACCATCTTGTATGTACTACATACTCAGGCTTACCGTCTAGGTGGACACCACATGCATCTCATAAAAGCTCATTGCATATAAATAGCTCAACAGCATTTCCAAAACAATAAAGCATGTAACACAGCATGCATAAACCCATCCCCATGGGACATGGTGGAACAACAAAATGGCTAAACCGAGGACACGAAAGCTTACCTTGCAAGCTAGCTATCCAAGCCAAGAGTCCAACCACTCACAAGTCCACAAACAGCAGTATCACAATCTGATATGGACCAATAATACATCAACATTAATGCACAACAAGCATACAACTTAAAGACTACGCCTTTCCTTTACGTTTTACGTCTTAAGGCTTCCATCAAAGCCATAAGCCCTTAATCACATGATTCTGACTTAGTTCATTAATTACAGAAGTTAAACTTCCTTAATCTAGGGTCCACGCACACCCCATAGCTTACTGTTCATACAGCACAGCTACTGTCTGCACAAACCCAGGATATCCGGATATCAGAAGGGGCATATCCGGATATGCCATATCCGGATATCACACCGGACATATCCGGATATGCCATATCCGGATACCCAGATCCCATATCCGGATACCATATCCGGATACTGATATCCGGATATCTGTTCGACAAATATCCGGATATCTCACGACAGAATGCAGTTTCTGCATTTCGTGAATATCCATCCCAAATATCCAACTTTTAACACATGTACACGTTAAAGGATCCATTTTTAAACATATACAAGTCCACTTAGGTGTTGGTTACTTCCTTTTAATCTTTTACATGCCAAGACACCAACTTTAAGCATTAAACTTAAGATCAAAGGTGTAAGAAACTTACCCCAAGCTTTGAGCAGCCAACAATGGTGCTCTTGGAGCTCACAAGTCAGCTCCAATGTACAGACTTCAAGGGTGCACGAAAATGTCACCCAAGCAAGGACCTTTCTTCACAAAGAAAGCTTCTTGAGGCTTCACCACTCAAGAACAAGACTCCCAACCAAGCCAAGGAAGGAACTCAGCCTCACACTTTCCCTCAAACAGCAACACCCTCAGAAAACAAGACCACAACCTCCTTACAATGTACTCACTCAAGTGTTTCCATGGTGAAAGAGGGAGGATTTAAGTTAAAGGTGGCAACTTGGTGGTTTCTCTCAAGCAAAATGGCCAAGGAGGAAGGAAGGGAGAAGGGAAGGCAAGCTGCAGCCACCCAAGTCACGTAGGAATATAAGAATGTCTAGGGTTGTGTGCCAAAAATGTCTATTTATAGGCACAAGGCCACACACGCGCAGTATTAGCCTTAATAGCAAAGTAAAAGATCTTGATCTCAAACTTTGGAATCTAGACCTACGCATTTTTCTAAGATTTTTCATATTTTTATTTTATTTTTCGGAGCACCTTCCCGGTACGCGCTTTTCCATAGCCAGTATCAGTTCTGGCATCAGATTACGTCATTTTGACTTGAAACTTGTTTTACATGTCCTACATAATATTCTAGTAATTATCATGCATTCGTTATAATTTTCCGGGATACTTTTCCGGTACGCATTTATACCGAGTAGCAGAACCGGTATCTGCGCTTTTCTTCCGAAAAGCGACTTTCAGCATTCTTACCCACTAATTGTAATTATTAAAGCCTCATAATAATTATTAGGGTCAATTATGGAATTATTTCCTAATTATCATAATTAATTTACTAATTACCTTAATTAGCGGTGCGGGTTCTTACATTCACCCCACCTTTTTAAGGATTTTGTCCTCAAAATCAGAAACATACCTGTCTCGAAAGTCGGGATACTGTCGGAGAAGCTCATCCTCTCGCTCCCACGTGCACTCCTCGGGACTACGCCCAGTCCACTGCACCTTGACCATCGGAATGATCTTGCTTCTAAGCTGTTTCTCGCCTCGATCGAGAATCTTGAGCGGTCCGACGGGAGTCTTTAGGTTCTCCCGAACCTCCACATCATCCGGCTGCACCACGTGCGAAGGGTCTGCTATGTACTTCCGAAGCTGAGACACGTGAAACACGTCATGGATGTTGGCTAGGTTCGGAGGCAAGGCGAGTCGATAGGCAACTGGTCCTACTCTACCAAGGATCTGGTAGGGCCCAATGAATCGCGGGCTCAACTTCCTCACGCCGAGTGCCCGTCCAACACCGGTGACAGGTGAAAGTTTCACAAACACGTGCTCACCCTCACTGAACTCCAGTGGCCGATGCTTGACATCATAGTAGCTTTTCTGGCGATTCTGCGCCTGCTTCAACTTTTCCCTGATCATCTGGATCTGTAGGGTAGTATCTTGGACAAAGTCCAAACCAAATAGCTCTTTATCTCCAACCTCAGACCAGCAGGTAGGAGTCCGACACCTCCTACCGTACAGCGCCTCGTAGGGTGCCATGCCCAGACTAGCATGAAAACTGTTGTTGTACGAGAATTCTACCAACGGAAGGTACCTATCCCATGCAGAACCCTGCTCCAAAGTGCAAGCTCTCAACATGTCCTCCAATGTCTGGATGGTCCGCTCAGTTTGTCCGTCAGTCTGAGGGTGATAGGCGATACTCAATCTCAACTGCGTACCAAAAGCCTCCTGCAGCGCCTCCCAGAACCAAGATGTGAACTTCGGGTCCCTATCACTGATGATACTCTCGGGCACCCCGTGAAGCCTCACAATCTCACGGACATATATCTTGGCCAACTGCTCTGTAGTGAAGCTCACCTTCACTGGAAGAAAATGGGCAGACTTGGTCAATCTGTCCACAATGACCCAAATAGAGTCACAACCAGCCTGAGTTTTAGGCAATCCCACCACGAAGTCCATGGAAATACTCTCCCACTTCCACTGTGGAATCTCCAGAGGTTGAAGTTTACCAGACGGTTTCTGGTGCTCGATATTCACTTTCTGACATATCAAACATTTGGACACGTAGACCGCTATGTCCTTCTTCATGCCCGGCCACCAAAAATTCCTTTTTAAGTCCTGGTACATTTTTGTGGCACCAGGGTGGATAGTAAACCGGCCCTTATGAGCCTCTGCCATAACCTCTTCGGTCAATGGCCCTCGAGGAATAACAATCCTCTTTTGGAACAGCAGCAATCCATCCTCGTTCCAAGACACACCGTCCTGGTTCTTCACATAATCAAGGCACTCTCTTTGCACTTGCGCCTCTTTAATCTTTTCCATCAGCTCGTTAATCACTTCTGCTGTTTCCATTTCAAGCAGTGCACCCCCAAACAAGGAGTTCACTCTCAAGTCTCTGAACTTTTCGATGACCTCATAATCGTTCATCATCAAGCTGGATAAGCTCACGGATTTCTGACTCAAAGCATCGGCTACCACATTGGCCTTGCCAGGGTGATACCTCAACTCAAAGTCGTAGTCCTTCAAGAACTCCATCCATCTTCGCTGTCTCATGTTCAATTCCTTCTGGTCAAACAGATACTTCAGGCTCTTGTGGTCACTGAATACAGCAAACTTCATGCCAAACAGGTAATGCCTCCAAATCTTGAAAGCAAAAACAATGGCTGCCAACTCCAAGTCGTGAGTCGGGTAGTTCTCCTCATGAGGTTTCAACTGTCTTGAAGCATAGGCAACAGCTTTCCCTTTCTGCATCAACACACAGCCTAGCCCTTTACCAGAAGCATCGCAATATAACTCAAACTGTTCCGCAGGATCAGGAAGAACTAACACTGGAGCAGTAGTCAGTCTCTCCTTCAACTCCTGGAAACACTCCTCACACTCATGTGTCCACACGAATGGAGTCTCCTTTCGGGTAAGGCGAGTCATTGGTAGCACCATCTTGGAGAATCCCTCTATGAACCTCCTATAGTACCCTGCCAAACCCAAGAAGCTTCTCACTTCTGTAACCGTTTTGAGCCTCTCCCAATCCATCACGGCCTCAATCTTGTTAGGATCAACTGCAACTCCATTAGCAGAAATTACATGACCCAGAAATTTCACCGCCTTGAGCCAAAACTCGCATTTCAACGGCTTAGCGTATAGCTTTTTCTCTTTTAGCACTTGCAAAACAATCTTCAAGTGCTCAGTATGCTCCTCCTCCGTCTTGGAGTAAATCAAGATGTCGTCAATGAAGACGATCACAAACTGATCCAGGTACGGCTGGAAGATCCTGTTCATGTAGTCCATGAACACTGCGGGTGCATTGGTAAGTCCAAACGGGATCACCAAGTACTCGTAGTGCCCGTACCTCGAGCGAAACGCTGTCTTTGGGACATCCTCCGGCTTTACCCGTATCTGATGGTAACCGGACCAGAGATCGATCTTGGAATATACGCAAGCACCCCTAAGCTGATCCAGCAAATCATCAATGCGTGGAAGAGGGTACTTGTTCTTGATTGTCACCTTGTTCAACTGTCTGTAGTCGGTGCACAACCGCATGGTCCCATCTTTCTTTTTCACAAAAATGACCGGTGCTCCCCAGGGAGACACACTCGGCCGAATAAAATCTTTCGCTGAAAGCTCCTCAATATGCTTCTTCAGCTCCGCCAACTCTGGTGGCGACATCCGGTATGGAGCCAACGATATAGGCCACACACCAGGCAATAAGTCAATGGAGAACTCTATCTCCCTCTGCGGTGGAAACTCAGGAATCTCCTCGGGAAACACCTCGAGGAATTCCCTCACCACAGGAATGCCAGTGAGATCCTCCTGTGTCCCACTCACCAAACCTCCCAACATGACATAGCCAAATGCCCCTGCTCTCAAGGCCCTCCTCGCCTGCAGGACTGAAATGAACGGTGAGGAACTGGCTGTGGACCCACCCAGAGACATCACCACTTTCTTGGCACAACAATCAATCATTGCACAGTTTCTGGACAACCAATCCATGCCCAGAATAATCTCAAGGTTGGCCATCGGCAATCCTATCAGATCTACCGAGAAGTCACGACCATCCCACTGAAACGCTACATCACGATGAACAGTGGAGGTCAAACATTTTTCTCCGGTGGCGGTGGTCACCCGCATCGGTGGAGAAAGCACATCACTGGGCAACTCAAGCCCCACAACAATAGGGGTAGCAACAAAAGAGTGCGTTGCCCCGGAATCAAATAGCACATCAACAGCTGAACCACCAATGGTAACAGTGCCTCTGACCAGGTTCGGAGCTCTGTCCGACTGCTGACGATCCAACGTATACACACGCCCCGTAGTAGGTGGCACTGCTGGTGCCCAAGTAGGAACCATCTGCAATGGCACAGCCTGCAGTGCAACAACTCTCGCCGTCGGGCAATCTCTGGAGTAGTGGCCCTCCTTGCCACACTGGAAACAAATCAGCTGACCGGTGGAACACGGCCCATAGTGTGACTTCCCGCATCCCGAGCATCTGGGGGCAGGAGGTCTAGCGGTGTTCCCCTGAGTAGCAGTCTTTCTAAACTGATTTGGCGCTTGCTTAGCCGCCAACTGTTTGCCCTTGCCCTTGTTTGCAAAGTTTTTGTTCTTCCAGGGAGTAGAACCACCAGTGCTCTGTGGCACCTCAACCTTGGCCTTCTTGGCCTGACACGCATGGCAGTAGTCCTCGATGTCGCGACACTGCTGTACTAAAGCTCCGAAGTCTCTCGAAGCGGAACCAGCAAGATGTCCAGCAATGTCCTCATTAAGTCCCCTCCGGAACTTAGCCGCAAGAAAAACGGGAGTCGGTCTCGCCATGCGGAAATGAGAGAACTTGACCAGCTCATTAAACTTGGCCAGGTACTCGTCGACAGACAACGAGCCCTGAACCAACCGGTCAAACTCCCTCTGCTTCCTCTCCTGTGAGTCATAAGGGAAGTACTGACCCAGAAAGCTCTCCTCGAAGAATGGCCACGTCATCACATGGCCCTGCATCTCGTAGACATGAGAAAGATTGGTCCACCACTCATGGGCCTCGCCCTCCAGCATGTAAGTGGCGAACAACAGCTTCTGCGGATCCGTGCACTGCATGATCCAGAAAATCTTGTCCAGCGCCTGAAGCCATCTAGCAGCAGCAATGGGATCATACGATCCGTCGAAAGTAGGTGGCCTATGCTTGCGGAAAGCATTCAGCCGGCGATCGATCTCGTCACGATCCTCAGCAAAGACGGGAATGGTCTGCATAGCCCCCGTCAAGTGACTGCCCTCACCCATCTGACTCTGGGTGTCCTCCTGTTGACTAGGCGGAGGTGGAGGTGGTGGCGGCGGTGGAGGTGGTGGAGGACACTGGCCAGCAGCAGGACCAGCCCTCAACTCCTCCAACATGACCCTCATCATAGTCATGTTGGCCATCCGGTTCTCCTCCAGAACCTCTGTCATGGTTTGCCGGTTCGCATCTCGAATAGCGTCCAGCATCGCCCGGTTCGCCAGCCTCGTGGCTTCCTGGTCGGCTAGTCGGGCCGCCTGCATCTCAGCCAATGCAGCCACGATAGGATCCGATTGATCCTCGCTCGTACTCGTGTTCCTCCTTGGTGGCACCATGACTCTGCACAAGTTACACAAAGAATGAGTTGATCAGGCCCACGCCATGTGGTCACATATGCATTATCATAACACACACCAATCAGAGAGAACGCAAAGTAGACACGCAACGACACATCCTAAGTTATTGCAATACATACAGGCTTTTCCCTAGAAAGTGCTCTGATACCATAAAATGTAACAGCCCGTGTTAACCCGGATTGTTAACATACTATCGTATTAAGCCACGCTTAATAAAAATGCGGAATAACTTTTTCTTTAATTCAATTATGACGTCATTAAACTTAACCAACTTGATTACTTAATCAATTTCATAAAATACTGCCTGTATGTAAATTGCAAGACAACTAACTGAATACCTCGTACGTAAATATAATGTGAGTATCTAAAACCACAGGACTACAACATGCAGCATGGGTCAAAATCCTGATACTTTAAGTACAACATTAAATTAAAAGACAATAGTCAAACCATGTGGCATGGACAAACCCCATGCTCACCAAATAAGGCAACAATGCCCACAAACAATCTCAACATGATAACATAAATAAAGCGAAAAACATAACAGCAGTCAGCATATCATCATATCAACTCAGCTCGGGCCTCCTGCCGCCTGAGCCCTCAACATTACCTGATCCTGAAATAAGCGTCCCCAAACGTGGGGTGAGATCTCTAACAAGAAATCTCAGTAAGACAAGGGGTCCTCAAGGAGTCTCCACCCCAAGCTCACTTACATGTGTAATATAAGTTCAAAAACGGTATTTACAATATAAGTTCCAAAACTATGCGATGCAGCAATTAATCATGCCATGTGTGTTTATCAAATCTACTGGCCAGAGAAATGTAGGAATACGTCTATACCTACATAAGTACATGGATACTACTTGTACATCACCCACAGCTTCACCATCTTGTATGTACTACATACTCAGGCTTACCGTCTAGGTGGACACCACATGCATCTCATAAAAGCTCATTGCATATAAATAGCTCAACAGCATTTCCAAAACAATAAAGCATGTAACACAACATGCATAAACCCATCCCCATGGGACATGGTGGAACAACAAAATGGCTAAACCGAGGACACGAAAGCTTACCTTGCAAGCTAGCTATCCAAGCCAAGAGTCCAACCACTCACAAGTCCACAAACAGCAGTATCACAATCTGATATGCACCAATAATACATCAACATTAATGCACAACAAGCATACAACTTAAAGACTACGCCTTTCCTTTACGTTTTACGTCTTAAGGCTTCCATCAAAGCCATAAGCCCTTAATCACATGATTCTGACTTAGTTCATTAATTACAGAAGTTAAACTTCCTTAATCTAGGGTCCACGCACACCCCATAGCTTACTGTTCATACAGCACAGCTACTGTCTGCGCAAACCCAGGATATCCGGATATCAGAAGGGGCATATCCGGATATGCCATATCCGGATATCACACTGGACATATCCGGATATGCCATATCCGGATACCCAGATCCCATATCCGGATATCAATATCCGGATACCATATCCGGATACTGATATCTGGATATCTGTTCGACAAATATCCGGATATCTCACGACAGAGTGCAGTTTCTGCATTTCGTGAATATCCATCCCAAAGATCCAACTTTTAACACATGTACACGTTAAAGGATCCATTTTTAAACATATACAAGTCCACTTAGGTGTTGGTTACTTCCTTTTAATCTTTTACATGCCAAGACACCAACTTTAAGCATTAAACTTAAGATCAAAGGTGTAAGAAACTTACCCCAAGCTTTGAGCAGCCAACAATGGTGCTCTTGGAGCTCACAAGTCAGCTCCAATGTACAGACTTCAAGGGTGCACGAAAATGTCACCCAAGCAAGGACCTTTCTTCACAAAGAAAGCTTCTTGAGGCTTCACCACTCAAGAACAAGACTCCCAACCAAGCCAAGGAAGGAACTCAGCCTCACACTTTCCCTCAAACAGCAACACCCTCAGAAAACAAGACCACAACCTCCTTACAATGTACTCACTCAAGTGTTTCCATGGTGAAAGAGGGAGGATTTAAGCTAAAGGTGGCAACTTGGTGGTTTCTCTCAAGCAAAATGGCCAAGGAGGAAGGAAGGGAGAAGGGAAGGCAAGCTGCAGCCACCCAAGTCACGTAGGAATATAAGAATGTCTAGGGTTGTGTGCCAAAAATGTCTATTTATAGGCACAAGCACGCGCAGTATTAGCCTTAATAGCAAAGTAAAATATCTTGATCTCAAACTTTGGAATCTAGACCTACGCATTTTTCTAAGATTTTTCATATTTTTATTTTATTTTTCGGAGCACCTTTCCGGTACGCGCTTTTCCATAGCCAGTATCAGTTCTGGCATCAGATTACGTCATTTTGACTTGAAACTTGTTTTACAAGTCCTACATAATATTCTAGTAATTATCATGCATTCGTTATAATTTTCCGGGATACTTTTCCGGTACGCATTTATACCGAGTAGCAGAACCGGTATCTGCGCTTTTCTTCCGAAAAGCGACTTTCAACATTCTTACCCACTAATTGTAATTATTAAAGCCTCATAATAATTATTAGGGTCAATTATGGAATTATTTCCTAATTATCATAATTAATTTACTAATTACCTTAATTAGCGGTGCGGGTTCTTACAGCCACCATGTTTCCCTCCCTGTAGGTGTGGCTCAGCTTTATCCTCCATTGACCTCTCAAAAGGTCCTGAATTCTGGTCACCAAAGGAGCAAGAGGATGAGACTTACGACACCCTTTTTGAATGAAGAGAATGGATACCTGAGAGTCTCCTTCAATCCACAAACTTCTGATCCCCAATGTCCAAGCAGTCTCCATACCACTAAGGAATCCCCAAAGCTCTGCTCTGGTAGATGAACCTGACCCCATGTTCCTACAAAAACCCATGATCCAGTTGCCAGTTGAGTCCCTGATCACACCACCACAGCTTGATCTTTTTCCCCCCTCCCGGCTTGAGCCATCCACGTTGATCTTACACCAACCTTCGTCTGGGAACTTCCAGCAAATCAACCTTTCAGTCTTATCTCTCCTTTGCAGACCTTTATCACCAAAGATCCTATCAGCCTCCTCCCCTTGGGATACAAAGGCTTTAGATCGCCTGATGGTAGACTGATAGTTCTCACGTTTGTTCTGAAAAACAAAGTCGTTTCTTGCTTTCCAAATGTACCAACAAATCGTCCCGAAAAGACTTCCCCAATCATAGTGGTGAATTTTCGTCCTGCATGTCAGATTATTTCCCATCCATATTGATAAAGAGTCAGTGAAAAAATCTGGCCAGCGATTTTCCGCATCCATCGTCTCCCACAACCTTCTGCTCCACCCGCAGTCCCTTAACACGTGAAGGATGTCTTCATCCTCCTCATTGCATCTTGGGCAAAGGCCATTATGGCAGATATGCCTCTGAAACCTCTTCAAATTCATTAGCAGGTAGTTGTTGGAGGCTAACCAAAGAAACATCTGGATGCGTTTGGGCCCTCTCCAATTCCAGGCTACAATAGAACCTCCATCCGTTGTGGTACCTCTCTGCTGACAGATAACTTCATAAGCTGATTTTGTGGAGAACTTCCCATCATTCGTATGGCACCATATAACAGCATCCTGACCTTGATCCTCACAAGGTGGCATAATGTTCGCTATGGCAGCACACGTTTCTGGTGTCACAAACTAGTTTAAACAAGCCCAGTCCCAATCTCCCTCATCATTCACCAGTTTGCCCACGCTCCAATCTATGATCTCCTCAAGCATGTTCCCATCGTCTCTCAGTTGGACCCTACCAATTACCGGCAGCCATTTGCCCATGGTGAAGTTCGTTTGGAGCCCATTGCCCAATTGGACCCTTGACCCCTGGACTATCTTTGGCCAAGCTCTCATAATACCCTTCCAGAGGTTTGATGCTTGTTTGGTTTCCTTGAGATCAGGGATCAAATCCACCCCCACTTTCTATTTATTGCGCAAGACTTGGACCCAGAGACAGTCTCTGCAAGTAAGTAAGCCATGTCCAATCTTCATGATGAATGCCTGGTTCGTTTCTCTGGATGTCTTTAATCCTATTCCTCCATTATTAGGCCCAACAGCTTATTGGGCTAACAACCATTATTAGGTCCAATACCTTTAATGTTATAGCATCATGACTATAAGGTGTTAGTGTGTGACCCATTAGGTCCAACATAGCCTCTGACATAAATAGGCTCGGGCCCAACAAGCTCACAACCATTTTAATGACAACACAGAGCACTAGCAATGCTTTGTTGCCCCAGAGTTAGTTAGATTAATGACTTGATCATCCTATTACACATATTTGGTTACCGTATGTATTTCCCTTCGTCTCGGTTATCTTCCCATTAACCTAGGGTAAGGAAATGTATCAACCCCTGTGGTTTAGGGTAAGCTTTATTCGAAATAGGGAATCTTCAATTTACTGACTCTAAAGGCAGATCATCTCATGATCTCTTTTACTATGCATAGATTCCCGAGTCCCTGTAAATGTCATCCCAATTTCTCCGGTTTACAGATAACCTAATCTCTCACAGAGATTTGATGAATTCCTTTAGCTTATCACCCTAGCCCTGCGCTCTTTCAGGACAAGCCCAAAAGTATACATATGAGTCTCCATGTTTCAGGCAGACGAGACATACAATCAAAGCATGCCTTCTAGAACACAGTCTAGGTAATAACCTCTGGTTAAGGAAAGACATACCCAAATATAAAGAGACTACTCTAATGATATTATCTGTGAGATTTCCTCATAGAGTCTCTTTTAGGGTCTGTTCAATGCGAGCTATACTCTTATAGGTCCACCCACGACTTTAGGTAAGACATCTCCATATCTGTAGCACATGAGGTCTTTACCTTGTATCCATATACAAGTAGATAAGTCGTGCTAGTCTTACCCGAGATCACTGATCCCCAATCTCAGTGTCTCTAGACTAGGAAAATAAAATTAGGAATAAACGTGCGATATCCTTGAATCCTCATGATCGTGATCTCATCACAGATACTCACGAGATACATGTTCTATTCCAAGGGGTTTATCCAGTTTGTTCATATAATATTAATAATATCGAGACATAATATGAAAACGGATAAAGTGTGCTTATTATTTATTTGCGACAAAAGTTCTACATCTAGTGTCATTTATTTAATCAAAAGATTGTCTCTAGGACACCCATATACTAACAAAAATAAATAAACAAACCGACATAGTTTTGGGTGGCCGATGATAAATTTATTTCAAGTTGCCGGAAAATTATTTTTCCCTATATATATATATATATATATATATATATACATATATATATATATATATATATGTATACACACACTTTCTAATTACATTTTGGTTTAAATAATAAAATATTCGATTACATTAAATGCAATGCAATTCAATTCATCAAACATTTGATTTAGTAGAATGTTTTTTGTATCAACTCATATTTGTTCATTATAAATTTGTTACAAATATAAAAAAATAGGTATAACGAATATAAAAGAATTTAAATTCTATATTTAAATAAAAAAATAACATCTATCATTATGTAAAAAATAAATTATAAAAAAATTTAATCTCTATAAAAATAAAATTTTCAATTTAATATATAAGAAAGAAATTAAAATCTCATTCTTTTGATGTAAGAGTATAAATATCAAAATTTCCTATATCGTGAATGAAAATTAGAAGCTATTACCGGAGGATGTGCACAGCCTTCTATACATGTTTCTCACTACTTTATGTATGAAAAATTACTAAGCCTATTAGTAATATTTATTATTATGCCTATTGGATGAAAAAACATTTAATTCTTAAAATTCAAACTTTTTAAATTTGAATTTTAAACTTGATAAGTGAAAAAAGAGTTCAACATTTAATGCTTTCACTTTAAATATGGGGAATCATGACCATACAAAGATGGAAATAAATATAACCGTTGGATCAAGATAATCGATCCAACGGTGAGATTGATTGGTAGTAACACAACTTGGTTGTCACAATATCCTTCCCACATATATATATATAATAAATTTTAATTTAATATAAAATTTTAGATTAATATAAAAACATTTAAAATTATTAAAATATATGTATAGCTGACAAAAAAATAATTTAAATTTTAAATTTAAATAAAAAAATGAAATGAGGTATTTAAACTTTAAAAGAATAAATATTAAAATCTTAACTTAAAAAATAATAGAAAAAGAGAAAAAAAATTCGTACAAGTATTTTATTAAAAAAATATTTAACATACACGTTTTAAATATACATGTATAACTAATTTTAATAAAAAATAAAAATCATAAAATTAAAAGAGAAAAAATTATATAAAAAATGTGTATAATTAATACAAAAGAGTTTACATTTAAATTTTAAATAAAAAATAAAAAATGCAATCTACCATTCTGTGAAAAAATTAATTATTAACATTTAATGACTACAAAAATAAAAACTTTAATTTTGTATATAAGAAAAAAATTAAACTTTCCTTTTTTAATGGAAGAGTGTAACTAACACAATGTATATCATGAATGATTAACTAGAAGCTATTACTTGGAGAATGTGCACAATCTTCTATGCATGTTTCTCACTATTTTATGTATGAAAAATTGTTAAGCCTATTAATAATATTTATTATTTTGTCTATTTAGGTGGGAAAATATTTAACATTTAAAATTTAAATTTTTTAAATTTGAATTTTGAACTTGATAGGTGGAAAAAGAGTTTAGCATTTAATTTTTTTGCTGTGGAAAAAAAGATATATAATAAATATAAATTTAATATAACATTATATATTAAACTAAAAACATTTAAAACTATAAAAATATGTTTCTAGTAGATAAAAATTATTTTTAATTTAAATTTTAAATAAAAAAATAAGAAATGACATATTTATACTTTGAAAGAAAATAAATTAAAATTTTAATATAAAATAAAACAAAAAGAGAAATTTTTTCCGTACAAGTATTTTAAAAAAAATATATTTAACATAAACTTTTTAAATAAATATGTATAACCAATTTAAAAAATATAATTATTATAAATTAAAAGAGAAAAATACCTTTTAAAAAAATATTTATAATTAATATAAAGGAATTTAAATTTTAAATTTAAATAAAAAATAAAAAATGACAGCTATTATGTTAGCCTTGAAACCAACGTCCTTTAAAAAATGTGAATATTCCAGAAGTCGACATATATATATATATATTTTAAAAGTAATTCCACAATAAGCATTTCCAAAATATAATACACAAAGAAAAAAATATTTCATACAAACATGATTATCGTAATTCAATGTAATTAGCCATTGAAAAGATCTGCTTTACATGCTCATATTGGAAATATGAACTAGAAGAGAAATTAATGGTTCTTCAATTTCAAAATATAATACATGCATGTGAAGCAATTCATATTCCAATTGAATTTATCATAATTAGCCTTGAAACCAACGTCCTCTAATAAAGCTCTGCTTTTTGTTGTGGAGTGTGAGGGCAGGTAGTCTGGTGTAATGTCCCTTAATTTTTTCTAAAAATCAGAGAATTCAAAACCCAAATAAACATCAAATTGATTATGAACCACATCATAAATTTTTTGATAGAAAGAAAATAATTGATAATAAAATTTCATTAAATAAATCCATCGCAACGAGAAAAATTATCAATAAATGTAATAAAATAAATCCAGATTAGAAGCTCAGCCTCAACCTTGAGCTCATCCCAGCGAAGGGATTCAAGTTTAAAAGCTCAGCCTCGGCCTTAAGCTCAAACTCAGCCCAGTGAAGGGCTTCGAGATTAAAGTTCGGCCTCAACTTTGAACTTCAACTCAGCCTAGTGAAGGGCTTAAAGTTTAAAAGCTCGGCCTCACTCAGCTCAACTAAGGGTTTCAGATTTATTAGCTCAGCTTCGACTTTGAGCTCAGCCCAACGAAGGGCTTCAAGTTTAAAATCTCGGCATCAGCATTGATCTTCAACTCAGCCCAGTTAAGGGCTTCAAATTTATTATCTCAGTCTCGCCCTTGAGCTCCAACTCAGCCCAGTTAAGGGCTTCAAGATTAAAGCTCGGCCTCAACCTTGAGATTCATCTCAGCTCAGCTAAGGGCTTAAAGTTTAAAAGCTCGGCCTTAGCCTAGAGCCTCAACTCAGCCCAACTAAGGGCTTAAGTTTAATAGCTCAACCTCGGCCTTAAGCTCCAACTCAGCCCAACCAAGGGACTCAACATTAAAGCTTGACATCGACCTTGAGCTTCAACTTAGCCTTAGCCATAACTTCAGGCTCTGAGATCAAAATGAAGACAGAAAAGGAGAGATGTGATCCTAGCAAAAGGATCACACCCCAATCCGCGATAAAAATGAAGACAAAATTGGGGAGATGTGATTCTAGCAAAAGGATCACACCCCGATCCGAAAAAGAAGAAGATGAAATTGGAGAGATGTGATCCTAGCAAAATATTATACCCCAATCCGCGATAAAAATGAAGACAGACTTGGAGAAATATGATCCTCGCAAAAGGATCACACCTCGATCTAAGATAAAGATGAAGACGAAATTGGAGAGATGTGATCCTAGCAAAAGGATCACACCCCAATCCAAGAAGATGAATTTGGAGAGATCGTGATCCTGAAAAAAGATTACACCTCAATTTGAGATAAAAGAAAAATTGAGGCGACATATGATTCCGGCTCCTATTCAAGGTTTTGGCAACAAGCCAAATGACAAAGTTTGCGGCCCAACATGCCAGCCTCAAATTAAAAATCCACCGTAAATGAAGCGGGGTTCAAAATAAGAAAACCATGGCATAAGAAGTTGGGTTTAGATAAAAAAGTCTCCGCTAATGAAGCGTGGCTCAAAGTATAAATGCGAAGCCGGGCTTAAACAAAATATATGAAAGTCAATGCGAGAAATATAAAGCGACTATGGCCTAGTCACAAATACAAAAGCCACAATATGATAAACAAAGTTCAAGAAGGTGAATACAACCTTCGTAAACAAGACTGGCAAAATGTCTAGTCCAACAGTAAAGCCACGGTACGTTAGTCAGGCTAAAATCAGAAAGGCAAAGCTATTGCCTTCAAAAGTGTAGACAAGGCAAAAGCCAAGTTAATTTAAAGAAAGCCACGGTATGTGAAGCTGGGCTCAAAATGAAGAAGGCAGAAAACTGCCCCAGTAACTTAAGACTACAACAGCAAAGCCAAGTCGTTAAGGTTTTGGCAACAAAGGCCTAACAGGCTGGCCTAAATTAAAAAGTCATCGCGAATGAAGCGGGGCTCAAAATGAAAGCCACGGTATACGTATTCGAGCTTAAAATCGAGGAGGAGAACTCCTCCTTCAAGAATCCAAGACTATGGTAAAAGAAGCCAAGTCCATCAAAAATAAGAGAAGTCATGGTATTCGAAGCCGGACTAATCGTTCAAGAAGGCGCGAAAGACCTTCCCAAAATTAAGATATAGGCAGCAAGCCAAATCCAAAAAGGGGAAGTCATAGTAAGAAAATCTGTGCTCCCTAAGAAAATCCGTGCTAATAGAGATCTCGGTATGCGAAACCGAGCCAAATCTAGAACCACGACACTTAAAGTCAAGGAGTGCAAAGTCGGGTTAATTATTAAGGAGGCACGAAACGCCGTCCTAAAACTTAGGCGAACGCCTATATAAAAGACTGACAATAAGCCTAGTCAAAACTAAATAGCCTCGGCAAGAGAAGCAGAGCTCAAAGTAAAAAAAAAGGCAAACACGGCCTCACCTCGGTAGGGTCGACTTATCAATCAGACTTAGGCACCCTAGTAGTCCGAGCTTCCGAACTGCCGGGCTGGGGGGGAACTGTTATGGAATATTCTCATATCCTAACCACCTACCCAAGGATCCCTTAAAAGATAATTACCCAATTATCCTATCAATATAAAACATTAAGGCTGCTAAGGATAGAGTCCTTATCCCAACAAAAAGGAAGTTGAATCATACTAAGATCTACATAAACCCTAGAGATAACTCTTATAAATAAGAGGTTAAAGACCTCAGGTATACACTTTTTGACCTATTTACTGTTACTATCAACATTGTGCTCACATCCACGTCTTGACTATAAGTCTATTGCTTGTGCGCAGTGATTGGAGTATTGGTGCTATAAGACAATCAAGATATCTATCTCTAAGATATCTCTGAGCATATACCCTTAAGGTATCCTTATATGGTTCAATAGGATCAAACATAACTCATGTTTATTTTAACACTACCCACTTAAACCATAAAAGCCACATTTTAACATAACCTAACAACATGAAAACTCCATGAAATCCAAAGGGTTGATAGTCCACTACCTTTGAAGCTGAAAACAAGGAAGAAAGAGGAAATTCTCAAGCTTCAACACCACTTACCATGGTCATCCACGAGGTTGAACGAAAATGGGTCTTAGGTTATGGATTTTTCTCTCAAACAAAAGCTTCCAAGGTAAGGATGATGAGTGGGTCTTGGTTCCTATGGAAGGTTAAGTGGAAGAGAGGAAGATTTTACACCCATTTTTCCGTGCTTTGCTCAATGGGTTTCCAACAAAAATGGAAGGGGAGTTTTTGGCTAGGAGAGGGGAGGAAGAAAGAGTGTCATGAGGGATGAGGGGAAATGTGAGAGAGAGAATATGGTTGGGATATTTGACTATGTTTGAAATATCTAAATGGGTAAAGACTCATTTACCTCATTTGATTTAGTCACTCTCACCTAATACTAAGAGTATTTAAATTGTGTTTTTGAACTCATAAATTTTAGGAGGTGGTTTTCACTAAATTATTATTAAGTCTCAGGTAATTTTGCCTAATTGCATTTGCCCTCCGAAATTTTCACTATTTGCATTTTTATCCCAAAAATTCACTGAATTTGAATAATTATATTTTATCTAATTAACCTATTTAATCATTAATTAATTCTTAATTATTCAATTTAATTACTTGGATTATTATAGATCACGAAACCCAACATAAGTTTACCAAGTTTTTATATATTTAAAAAAAATAATTAGAATAATGAAATTTTCTCTCATCATTAAAATGAAGAATCATCTTTCATACTCTTTTATTATCCCATTTTTTCATTAAATTTAATAATTCTAAGAAACTAAAATACTCACAAGTTTCAAAATGAAGAATTTTAGTCTTTTTGTCCGAAATAAAACATGAAGTTTTTTATCCGAAATTCTGATAGTAACGGTGAGGCTTCAAGAATGCAAAACCTGAGGAGACACCAAAGATGAAGAAAAGACAAACTGTATAAAGAACACCATAGAACTGTTGGGAGTAGAAAGATTTTTGGATTCCACGTTACAGTAGCCGTAGCAAAATCAGATAAAACATCTTTAGTGATATGTACGACACAAATGCATGTTGCTATTAACTAAGTAAATTCTTATTTGTATTTGTTTGGTGATAACCAGAATTGACTTTAAATTAGTTGAAGATTTGTATTAAAAAAAAATGTTGAAGATTTTCAATTTTCTCGTTATGTAAGTTGCACGGTTTTATATCAGACAGATAATTTAGGTCGCTAAAGCCCTGACGCACAGTTTGGCAATGCTATTATGTGGTATCACTATAATGTAAAACTTAAAATAAAAATAACTATTTTCTTGTGGAGAACAAAACTTGTATTTCTCTTTTTTCTGTGATATGTTGCTTACAATATGGATTATTTTATATAGGCAGTATATTGCCTTTTCATGAACAAAACATTAAAATAGCCATAAACCACAAAACTAAACTTCCAACTCTTGGCCTCTCGTTTTCTTCTAACTCTTGGCCTTTCACTTTCTCACAACTCTTGGCCTTTCATTTACCTACACACAAGACTGCTTAATTAAGACTATTAAATATAAAACTAACAAACCATTTAAAGTTTATTCAACAATTCTCCTTCATAAACTTAAGTGGTTCTGCCATCTTTCATCCCAAGCATCTTCTTGCAATTGTTGAGCAGCAACGTCGGCAGTGGCTTTGTGAAGATGTCCCCGACTTGCTCTTGACTGGTCACGTGTGTTAGCTCCACATTTCCTTCCTTTACTTGATCCCGGATGAAGTGAAATCGGATGTCAATATGCTTGCTTCTTTCATGATTTACCGGGTTCTTGGCTAGCTCTATAGCCGACTTATTGTCAATTCGGATCATAGTTTGGCCGACTTGTTTTTCCTCCAACTTGCTTAGCAAATTCCTGAGCCACATTGCATGACAAACACACCAAGATGCAGCTACATATTCAGCTTCACATGTCGACAGTGTCACAATAGGTTGCTTCTTCGAAATCCAGGTGAATGCCGTGTTGCCCATGAAAAACACATAACCAGCCGTGCTCTTTCGATCATCTACGTCTCCACACCAATCACTGTCAGAATATCCAATCAACTTGTATCTTGCCGAGCTCGAGTAGTGTAACCCGTGTGAAACTGTACCTTGAACATACCTCAGAATTCTCTTTACTGTTGGACAAGTGGCTTCAATACTCAAGAGGGGGGTGAATTGAGTTTTACAAAATCTTTTCGCAAAGTGCCTCCTTTGATATTTTAAAGACTATTTCTTCAATAAAGTGATTTAATAAGGAGAAGTATAAGTGAAGAAATTAACTAAGTGAGCAAGCAAGTAGATAAAGATAATCTAAAGAAGCAATTTCAATAATAAAGTAAACAGATAAAGGTTAGAGAAATTGCAAACTAGATGTATCCTGGTTCGGTCACCACCACTGTGACCTACGTCCAGACTGAAGCCGCTCGATCAATTCTTTTCACTAACTATCAAGCTTGAGGGTGCTTGACAAACCTCTACAACCTTTCAAGACTTCGGGCTCTTGATGCCTTACAATTTTTCACTCCAAATTTACTTAGGAATTTGGTAACCTATCAAGTGTGGGGTTCACTCCCCTCTCAAATCAAGAAGTAGGATTGAGGTGATTTAAAGTGGCTAAGTACTCTCAAAGTACAGATTGAACAAATTGAAGAACTAAGAGATGTATAGCTTCAAAGGAAGGATGAGCTCAAGTGTATGCAAATGATCAAATGAGTAATTAATGAGCTAAAGAAAGGCTAGCAAGTGTAATAAAGCTTCAATAAATACCCTAGGGTCGTGCACTATTCATCATGAGTGATGTGGGTATTTATATTGACATCTCAACCAAAAGCTAGCCGTTTATAGCCGTTTATAGCCGTTGTAATCCGTACATATCCGGATATTCATCGGGCTCATATCCGGATATGGCATATCCGGATATGGTATCCGGATATTGATATCCGGATATTGTATCCGGATACTGATATCCGGATATTCAAAGTGAGATATCCGGATATTTCATGACAGCACCCTTTTTGTCCGAATTCTAAGTTCCTTCTTACTTTAAGTGGTGTTCATGACTTGTAATGCATGAAGTTGATTATGAAAGATGTCTTGAAGCGTTTAAATCATGTAGGTATCTTTTTCAAATCAATTTTGGACAAATCAAACCATTTGTTTTGACATTTCTTTAAGGATGCATGCTTTTGAAATATATGAGTGATGCGTGACCTTGAGCTCATGCAATGCTGAGTAGATATACATCTTTACACATTTTTCCTAAGTCCTGATTAGATATACCAATTGAGATTATGGACATGGACTGATGTGTGAGACTTGGTGCTTGCATAGCTTTCACATTTGAGTTTCTTTTTGGAAGTTGCTTCGATCTTGATCATTTCTCTTTGTTATCATCATAACTATGTTGACGTGGAATGTACGTTGTATTCATATCATCACTTTGACTCATCAATGAAGGTGCGGATCTCTTCAGCATTGCCATCAAAGAGATATCCGAAGCCGGAACGATCAACGTCGGCAGCAGCAACGGGAACTGAAGGAGAGGCATTCGCGTCATTCCTCCTCTTTGAGCGGCGTTCATGGTTGGCCATGGCAGCGGAGCTGATGCACGGTGGGAGAAAAGAAAAAATAAAACAGTGACAATCCAAAACAACACAAACACAACAAAAAAAAGAAAAAGAAAAAAAAGAAAAAGGGAAGGAAGAACCTGGTGCGTGGGAGGTGGATGGGCACGGTGGAGGAAGAGGAAACAGGGAAGGAGGGAGGTGGATGGTCACGGTGGAGGTGCAGGAGGGAGACGACGGTGGTGGCAAGGGTGCACGGCGGTGGCGATTTGGTGGCGGTTCGGGGGCGGTGGTGGGAGAGAGGGAAAGAGGAAAGGAAAGAAACAAAAGGGAAATGAACGGACAGGAAGACGGGCCTCTGTTTAAAAGCCAAACGCGACAAATATCCGGATATTTGAGGCTCGATATCCGGATATGGGATATCCGGATATAGGGTCAACATATCAGGATACTTGATATCCGGATATTGTATTTCACGTATCCGGATATTTGATATCCGGATATTTGTATTTAAGTATCCGGATATTGGAAATCCGGATATTCATTTGTATATATCCGGATACTTCCACTCAGAGGCAAAACACACCAGAAAAGATATTTTTACAGAAAGATATATATTATGAAAAGACATAGCAAGGAGTTAAAATCACATAAGTTCACAAATATAATGGATCAATTAAACCGATTTCTCTTCTTAAATTATAAAACACTTCCCTTGGAAGAGGTTTGGTAAAAATATCGGCTAGTTGTTTTGAAGATTCTACAAATTCTCAAATACAATCACTGTTTTGCACATGATCTCGAATAAAATGATGCCTAATATCAATATGTTTGGTTCTTGAGTGCATTATGGGATTTTTAGTGATATTGATGGCACTAGTGTTGTCACATCTAATGGGGATGTGATCAAGATCAACCCCAGAGTCCTTTAATTGTTGTTTCATCCATATGATTTGTGCACAACAACTGCCGGCCGCGACATATTCCGCTTCGGCTGTGGACAATGCTACACTATTTTGTTTCTTGCTATGCCAAGAAACTAATGAGTAACCAAGAAAGTGGCAAGTACCACTAGTGCTTTTCCTATCCAATTTGCAACCCGCAAAATCAGAATCGGAATAACCTATTAGTTCACATGATGCACCTTTAGGGTACCACAATCCCATATGTGAAGTGCCTACAAGATATCTCATAATACGTTTTACGGTACTTAAGTGTGATTCCTTTGGATTAGTTTGAAATCTAGCACACATGCACACATAAAACATAATATCGGGCCTACTTGCGGTTAAATATAGAAGTGAGCCGATCATACCTCGATATTTAGTGATTTCTATGGATTTATCTCCTTCATCCTTGTCTAAGGAACAAGATGTACCCATGGGAGTATCGATGGCCTTGGAGTTGTCCATTCCAAATTTCTTTAATAACTCCTTACAGTATTTAGCTTGATTGATGAATATCTCATCCTTGTGTTGCTTTATTTGGAGACCGAGAAAGAAGTTGAGTTCTCCCATCATAGACATCTCAAATTCGCTTTGTATGAGATTAGCAAACTCTTCACAAAGATAAACGTTAGTGACACCAAAGATAATATCATCAACATAAATTTGTGCAAATAATAGATGATTATCTTTCCTTTTTATGAAAAGAGTTGTGTCCACTTTTCCTCTTGAAAAACCTTTTTCTAATAGGAATTTGCTTAATCTTTCATACCATGCTCTTGGAGCTTGCTTTAAACCATATAAGGCCTTTTTAAGTTTAAAGACATGGTTAGGTAAATTATGATCCTCAAAACTGCGAGGTTGATCAACATATACTTCTTCTTGAATATATCCATTTAAAAAGGCACTTTTAACATCCATTTGAAAGAGTTTAAAATCCATTATACATGCAAATGCAAGTAACAATCTAATAGCTTCTAATCTAGCAACGGGAGCATAAGTTTCATCATAATCAATTCCTTCCTCTTGATTATATCCTTTAGCAACAAGTCTAGCTTTGTTTCTAGTTATTATGCCATTTTCATCAAGCTTGTTCCTAAAGACCCATTTGGTTCCAATTATTGGATAATCATTTGGTTTTGGCACAAGTTCCCAAACTTGATTTCTTTCAAATTGATTTAGTTCTTCTTGCATTGCCAAGAACCAATGTTCATCAATAATTGCTTCATTTATGGTCTTAGGTTCAATTTGAGAAACAAAAGCTAAGTGATTACAAATATTTCTAATTGAGTTTCTAGTAGTTACCCCTTTAGATATATCACCAATTACCGCATCAATGGGGTGTCCTCTTGCTACTCTCCAATCTTGTGGTAGGTTGTTTCCATCATTGGTTTGTTGACTAGGTGTTTCTTCATTGTTTGCTTCCTTTTCTTTTTGCCTTTCATTTTCCTCTTTGTCATTCAAGTTTATGTTTTCCATGCTTCCTATAATATCATCATCACAAAGTTCCTTTCTAGGCAAGGCATTGTTAGTTTCATTAAATACAACATGAATAGACTCTTCAATGACCATTGTTCTTTTGTTATAGATTCTATAAGCTCTACTTGTGAGTGAATATCCTAGAAATATGCCTTCATCAGCTTTAGAGTCAAATTTGCCAAGGTTTTCTTTTCCATTATTTAAAACAAAACATTTGCAACCAAAGACATGAAAATATGAAATATTGGGTTTTCTCCCTCTGTAAAGTTCATAGGGAGTTTTCTTCAAAATAGGTCTAATTAAAGCACGGTTCATAACATAACACGCGGTGCCAACGGCTTCCGCCCAAAAATATTTTGGAAGATCATTTTCATTTAACATGGTTCTAGCAAGTTCTTCTAATACACGATTTTTCCTTTCTACAACTCCATTTTGTTGTGGAGTCCTAGGAGCGGAAAAATTATGTTCAATGCCATTTTCTTCACAAAAGAGTTCAAAATCTTGATTTTCAAATTCTCCACCATGATCGGTTCTAATTGAAACAATATTTGAAGATTGTTCATTTTGAATGAGTTTGGCTAGTCTCTTGAATGATTTAAAAGCATCGCTTTTATATGTAAGAAATAAGGTCCAAGTATAGCGAGAATAATCGTCCACAATGACCAAAGCATAGTAATTGCCACCAAAGCTCATAGTTCTAGTTGGTCCAAAAAGATCCATATGTAAAAGTTGTAAAGGCTTTGTGGTAGAAACAATATTTTTTGATTTAAAAGAAGCCTTTACTTGTTTTCCCATTTGACAAGCATCACAAACTTTATCTTTTTCAAATTTGAGCTTTGGTAATCCAATTACTAAGTCTAAGGATATCAATTTACTTAATTGACCCATGCCAATGTGTGCTATTCTTCTATGCCATAACCAAGAGTCATCTTCCTTACTAATCAAACATTTATCGTCATTTGAAGGCATACCATCTAAGTCTATCATATAAATGTTATCCACTCTATGACCAATAAACTTAACTTACCCATCAATTATACTTTCGATTTTACAAGAGGTTGAGTCAAAAATAACTCTATAATTTTTATCACATAATTGACTAATGCTAAGCAAGTTATGTCTAAGGCCCTCGACGAGTAAAACATTTTCTATAGAGACAGAGAAGGAATTACCAACTTTTCCAATGCCGAGTATCTTTCCTTTGTTGTTATCACCATAGGAACATGTCCATGCTCTTTCTTTGTGAATGATTGAAATTTAGTTACATCTCCCGTCATGTGACTTGAGCACCCACTATCCAAGTACCACTTGGAGCTCTTAGCTTTCAAACAAACCTACATCACAAAGTCAAGATTTAATCTTTGGTACCCACCTTGTGTGTTAGTCTTGGGCTTAGTTCCCTTAGGAACCCATACTTTCTTTTGCCCAATAATACCATTCCTTCTAACTTTACATGTGGAAGCACTATGACCTTTTCCACCACAATGAAAGCATTTAATGAATGGGCTACTTGTCATGTAGGATGGAGAAATGAAAAAGTTTTTATATGATTTTTCTTGTGTGCTAGTGTCAAAGCCTAAACCGGATTTGTTAAACATGCATCTTTGTTTACCAAGTAACACATTTAAGTTATCTCTTCCACATGTGAATTTGCTTAGAATTCCATTTAAATCATCAATTTCATTGCTTAGATCTTTACATGATGTACATGA